>JACYFF010031955.1:108558303-108637648 GCA_017589665.1 Selenicereus undatus | reverse complement strand
TCAGTTAATATCTAAAAGGTAATATCACTAAGATCTACTTTAAAAAAATAATTTCACTAAGAGTGTCCTGAAAATATCTCTATAATATTTACAAGGAAATATATTGCTTGGATTTTGCTATTATTATATAGCAATTCCCCTTTGGAAGATGTCAAAAAATATTTTGGATAACAACATTAGATATAATATATCGCAAATGATACACAATAATATGACAAATACATTCACTAACCTTAATATGTGTGTATATGTCGATCACCATGCCTCAGATTTCTATTAATTTCTTAATTTAATCGTATGCGCTGGCTTTCTATATTGATTGTGCTAAAGTATTTATGAATTAATTGTGGCTGCTAAATTAAACCCTTAAAAAGTTTAGAAGATTACTATTAATAAATTTGCAATTCAAAACATGAAAATCTAAAAATTTATACTTCATTCAACATTGCAAGTTAAAAATCCTTGCTCCAATATGCAACGGCCAATTTATCAATATTGTTAATGCGATATTTCATTAATATTGTCATTGTAAACTTGTACAAGCCAATTCTTCATACGATATATTGATTCTTCTTGATATTTAAACCTGTATTATGGAATATTTTCTATCATGGTATTGATTTTCCACAATATTTTTGTGATATCATGCATTGTTATTGCATAGTCATTTTTTTGGTATTTTGGAATAATGTTTTGGGCCATGAATTAGGAATTAAGTATGAAATTTTTTCTTACCAAAAAAAAAATAATTATCATATTTGTGATTTATCTAAGTTAATCATAATATTCTTTTGTTTTTTTTGGGTGCAGAAGAGGGGCTAAGCCCCGAAGAAATTATTATTACTTAGATTTCCTAGGCCAATTGCCCCTACATTATCTGCATCCAGAACATCCATGACCTCCTTAGGAGGTGAATCAAAGAAAACTATGCCTATTTTTCTATCTATTCCTAGATTAGCTAATGTATCAACAATACTGTTGGCATCCCTATAACAGTGTGAAACCTTGGCTTCCCAGCCCTCTCACTCAATCATTTCCTTGCATTACATAATAAGTGGCTTATGAATCGGTTTCTTAGACTCATTTTCTCATAGCATTCCTACTACGATTATCGAATCTGCCTGTAACCAACTTTTCTTGCGCCCCAACATGCAAGCCATACGAAGTCCACGAAGCACCGCTTTGACCTACACCTTGCCCGAAGTGCATGTACCAAAGCTCACGCTAAATCCTCTAGTCCACTCACCATGGTCTCCTTGAATCACTCCTCCACCTGCAGCTACTCCTTGGCTCCCCTTACAAGCTCCATCGGTATTAATAGCACTCATCCTTCCGACGACGCTTCTAGAGTTGGACAAAATTGACCTGATACGATTACCGATCCGAAACCGCTATGAAGTTAAGTGGGTTTAGATATAAATTTTCAACCCGTTTAATTAAATGGGTTGACACATTTAATCTATTTAATTAAATGAGTTAGGCTTAGATCGAGATTCTCCATACAAAAAAGTACCTATTTAGCTCATTTAATTAAATGGTTTAAACAAGTCAACTCATTTTTCTATTTGTCATTTATCCGTTTACCCTTTTATTAGATAATTAAGAATACGAAAAAAAATTTAAAAAAAGTGAATTATGATGAATCGGGTGAGTTTTATAGAGTAATTATTCAATGTGATATGTAAACTTAATTTTTAACATTATGTAATTACATACTAGTTGAAAATGTCAAATACGTAAAAGGGTAATTAGGCGACTGAACTCGATTTGTTTGTCTTAATTGAGTTAAGCAAGTCAATCCATTTAAAAATTAAATAGATACATGTTAATGTTTTTCAACCCATTTAATAAACGGATTAGGTTTAGATCGAACAATTCTCAACTCGTTTAAATTTAACACAAATACGAATCCGATTTGACCCGACGTATCACCCAGCTCTAAGCACTTCGCAACTCATTAATAGTTCCTGGCCTCCTGCTGTCTCTTACGTCAACGATCCCGCTTCCAAGCCTAAAGCATACCGCATGTCTCTAAGCAGAGTTATCAAGAATTGGCCCTTATTTTCCGGGATATCGCTTAAATTCCCAAAACATTACGCATTTCTCCACCTCCATATGTACCATAACATAGCTAAAAACTTGGTGCTCTAGATTGGGTCGTTATGGTTTCCTCTCACATTGTCCATTATCCCCTCACTAAACGGTGCATTAGGAGACAAATATTGCAAAACTTGACGAGTTAGAAACCTCCATTCCTCCCTCGTGTTTGGGCAGCCGCGTAGCACGTGTTCCATCTGTAGAAGGCAAAAATTCTGCAACCAATCAGATGGTGCCACGTGTAAAAAAAATCAGCTAATTACAAATTGCTATGTGTCACGTTGACTTTGGTGGACCTGCTTGGTAAAAATTAAGTTCAGCCAATTAAAAGCCGTCACATGTCATCGATGATGCAGAAATTAGTGATTATTTTCTTTATTTAAAAATAAGAAAATAATTACTAGGCCTAGGTCCAAAACCGGGCTCTAACCCTAGTCGACAGAGCCTATAAATAGGGGTCCTTTCCATTCATTTGGATCATTCAGCATTTGCAGAATTCAGAGCTCAGACGGCAATGAGCATCCAGCTACCAAGCGAGAAGGATCAAGACTTATAGAGCTTCAGAAACCATAATCAGCCACTTGCAGATCAAAATCAAGAACAACCTTCAGAGTTCTTCAGCTGATTTGCATCAACCGAGATCAAGCATCAAGCCCTCGGAATACTCAAGTCATTAGGAGATCGAATCATAGGATCATTTTTATTGTATTAAATTCAGAGATTGTACCTACACACTACATCAATACAAAATTAAATTTGTTTCTGAATTTCTTGTCTTTATTTATTTTAGACTCGAAATTTGTGTTTACAAATTTTTGGCACGCTCGGTGGAACAACTCTGCCTCTCATCTCTTTCTCCTAACAGCAAACAATACATTCCTTTGAAGATAACATGGCCCCTAAGAACGCTATTAACCAATCTTCAAGGAAAGCTGTCCGATCTGCATCGCAGGGATCAACAACTGCTAGTGCTGCATCTGGTGGTGTCATGACTAGAAGTATGACAAAAGCTGCTACCACTATCATTGGAGAGCAATCAATTGTGGCTGCACCATCACAGTCACATAAGATCCAAAACCTCGGCTCCAAGGTATCTGATGGAGTCAATCAAATCGCTTCAAATGTTCTGAAGCAAAAATCTGTTGTCGGCTTCATCATGCCACAAACAATTCCGCGTGGGATGGATGAACTCCAAACCCGCACCAACCCTACTTTCCAACCCTTCAATTCTGAAGATGATGGTTATTCAAGCAGTGATTCCTCTTTGGCATCCTCAAAGGGATCACCTTCCTCGCGTACTGAAGCTGAATCATCTGACACTGTCGTCATGCCAGTTATGGTGACAGGGGCTATTAACTTTGAAGAACAATTGGCGAGCATGAAAGCTACCTTGGATAGGCTCTCTAAAGAGAGTGCAGAAAAGGACGCCCAAATCAAACGCCAGAACGATCAGATTGCTGAGCTGATGAAGAAGCTGGAAAAGAAGTCCTCTGAAGCTTCCAACAAAGGTTCAGGCACTGAAGACTTTGATAAAGAGTCTAGCCACAGCGAAGAATCTGAGGACGAGCGCAAGGCGAGAAAGGACCGCTCTTTAGGCTCGATGTCTGTTGAGCAAATTCAGAGCTTAATAGCAAATGCGGTCAAGGCTCAGTTGGGAGGAGGATCTCACAAGACCCACCTGTATACAAAGCCTTATACGAAGAGGATTGATGCTCTTCGCATGCCACATGGCTATCAGCCTCCCAAGTTCAACCAGTTCGATGGCAAGGGCAACCCCAAACAACATATTGCCCACTTCATTGAGACGTGCAGTAATGCTGGCACAGAGGGGGACCGGCTGGTGAAACAGTTTGTTCGTACTCTAAAAGGGATCGCATTCGATTGGTACATAGACTTGGAGCCAGAGTCCATTGACAGCTGGGAACAAATGGAGCAGGAGTTCCTGAATCGATTCTACAGCACTCAACGTGTTGTTAGTATGACAGAGCTAACAAGCACCAGACAATGGAAGGACGAGCCGGTTCTTGATTACATTAATCGCTGGAGGTCCCTAAGTCTCGAGTGTAAGGACCGTCTATTAGAAACTTCAGCCATTGAAATGTGTGCCCAGGGTATGGAGTGGGATTTATTATACGTCTTGCAGATGAGTAAGCCAAGGACCTTCCAGGAATTGGCAACGAAAGCTCATGATATGGAGATAATGATCGCAAGTCGCCGTGGCAAGTCTTCTTCCTCATCAGACGCTAAAAAGGACAAGGGTGAATTCAAGAAAAATCCCAAGTCCACTAAGTCCTCCAACAAAGAAGCTATGGCTGTTTCAACTGGGGAGCCGGTTCGAATCTCCGGAAAGCCCAAGTATGAAAACAAGAAGGGTGGATTCTCCAAGGATTCTGGAAAGAAGCGTCCTACATTGAAGGAACTGCATGAGAAGAAATACCCATTCCCTGACTCAGACTTGTCAGGAATGCTTGATGATCTCCTTGAAAACGGGGTTATCCAACTTCCAGAACCAAAACGGCCCGAAGAAGCTGGAAGGGTTACCGACCCAAAATATTGTCGGTATCATAGGGTGGTTAGTCACCCTCTTGAGAAATGTATTACACTCAAAGAGCGTATTATGCAACTTACCAGGGAAGGGAAGATAATACTGGATTTGGATGACACTGTTGAGACAAATCATATCTCCACTCAGCTAGAGTGTTCCTCATCGCCCTAGAAGCCAAAGCATACTCAACCTCGTGGTAAAGTAAACACTTAATTGATTTCCTCAATTGGAAAGAAATTAATTACAATTCGATTTGGAAGTTTGGAGCCTATGGTAGTTCCAATTCAATCCAAAGGACCCTTAACAGAGACTGATCCTTTTGTGGATGTCTCTGATAAAGTTGATGTTGATGAAGAGGGATGGACTCTTGTCACTCGCCGGAGGCTAAGGAAACAAAGCCAAGTGCAATCACCGCCTCTCCGCCGCAGGAAGAAACAAGGAAGAAAGAAGAACCCTCGTCATTCAAAAGGAAAGAAGAAGACCAAGGACGTTAAAAGGCACGAAATTCTGCCTATTGACCTACTTGAGTAGGAGTCGCTTGTCCCTGTCACACTCGAAGAGTTTTTCCCAACAGGCTTCTTTGAGAAAGTTACAGTCAACATGACTTCATGTTCTGAGCTTGAAGAAGAGGAAGACGAAGGAAGTGGCAGACAAGAGGAGTCTCCTAGAGTAGCTGATAAGACCTTAACTGTCTTGGAGGCTTTGCCAGCTCGCATGGGCTGGAAGCAAATATTTTGTCTGCCTGATGAGATGCGCCAGCATGTTGTTACTGCCTTACGACATCCAGAACTTTATGCTGATAAAATCAAGGATGCAGGAGCATCAACAGAAGACCATGTTCAGTGTGCCCATTACAACACCGCAGTCACTTTCACTGACGATGATTTGTTGTTGGGATCTAAGCCCCATAATCGTTCTTTGTTTGTGACTGGTTACATTAAGGAGCAGAAAGTCAGATGCATTCTCGTGAATGGAGGGTCAGCTGTCAACATCATGCCCAAGTCTATAATGAACGACTTAGGCATCATAGTGGAAGAACTGTCTAAGAGTCGAACGATGATTCAAGGCTTTAACCTTGAAGGCCAACGTGCAATCGGCATGATTCGTGTTGAACTAATAATGGGATATTTGACGACGTCCTCCATCTTCCATGTAATCGATGCTAAGACTTCCTACTGGTTATTACTTGGGCGACCATGGCTTCATGAGCATGGGATAGTGGCCTCCACTTTACACCAATGCCTTAAGTACTACCGTGATGGGGAGAAGAAAATAAACGGGGATGTCAAGTCATTCACTAAGGCTGAGTCTCATTTTGCAGAAGCAAGGTTCTTTGAAGAAGGTGTTGCACCTAAAGAGACCATGCCGTCAACCATTTCTTCCACAGGCAAAGGTGTCGCAAAGAAGGCCCCTCGAGCAACAAAAGATGGTGCTCCTAAGCAGCAGCTCGAGAAAGAAGCAGGCAAGCAAGGTAGCACCACTTCTTATATTGAGCAAGTTGCTAAACAAGCTGCCGCGTCAACAGGATAAATGCCACCAGTGTTAAGGTACATACCTAGGTCTTGCCGTAAGGAGGGCGAATTAGCGAGTGCACAAGCAGAAGCATTGAGACTAAAGCTACTAAAAAGGATGATGGAGCTAGCATAATCACCTTAAAAGGAAGTGCAACAGTTCCAACGCTAAAAATGTGGCAGGCTAAGGTGAGTAGGCCCCCTATTTCCGGGTTTGTCGTTTCTTCTAAAGAAAGCGATGACTTGCCAAGTGCACGGACTAGGGAAGGATTTGATCCTAATGCATACAGGCTTATGGAGATGCCTGGCTACGACTTTCAAAATCCAACTGCCTTAGGAAAGATAGCCGAAGCCAAGCCTCATGGCCTTACCGAAACTCAAAGAATGATTCAAGAACAGGGAGGCTTAGTAGGCATCTCTAAAGTTGGACTGGGTTTTACGCCATCGCAGCCAGTCAGAATCTCTGGTCGACGAAAGGACAAGAAGTTGGCAATTCAACACATCTCAGCTGAAGAAGTAAATGTGAGTGAAGATGAAAGTGCTTCACCCAACCCAAAGCCCTCTGTGTTTTATAGGCTACAATCATCAACTTTTAAAAAATGTCCGTCAGTATTTGCCCGTATAGGGAAAGGGAAAGATCACAGAAGCTCTGTTTTTAACAGAATCAAAGATCATCCCCAGCCAAAGCCTTCAGTTTTTGCCAGAATAGGAGCTGGTGAAAAGCCCTCGAACTCACAACTTCAGCACGAGAAAAGTTCTGCATTTAGCCGCTTGGGAGTGGTAAATGAAGTTCAAAGCTCTATCCCGTCTCGCATGAAGCGCTTCTCTAGTCTGGATGTTAAAACAGATGGTTCATTAAGAGTAAAGAGGCGTACTGTGATCTTCACAGGTCAGCGAAAAAACTCTGACTCTAACAAGGAAGCGGAGGAAGAAGAAATTGTTTCTTCCAATCATATCACAATCCACGAATGTGATGACTTAGACTCAGAGATAGAGTTGGCAGAAACTCCTAAGACTTTTGAAGATGGAGGACGGGCTACAGTTGATGATTTGAAAGAGTTGAATCTTGGAACCAATGAAGAGCCTCGTCCTATCTACGTAAGCTCGTCACTCACACTCGAAGAGGAAAAGCAATACTTGGAACTCCTATCAGAGTACAATGGTGTATTTGCCTGGAGCTATAAAGAAATGTCCGGGTTGGATCCAAAGGCTGCAATCCACCGTCTATCTATCAAAAGGGGTATTCCGCCTAAGAAGCAGCCTCAACGACGTTTTCGTCCAGAATTGGTACCGGAAATTGAAAAGGAAGTTAACAAACTTATAGAGGCAGGATTCATTCGCGAGGTCAAGTACCCAACATAGATTGCAAACATCGTGCCTGTCAGGAAGAAAAATGGGCAACTTTGTGTTTGTGTGGACTTCCGAGATCTTAATGACGCTTGTCCAAAAGACGATTTCCCATTGCCTGTCACAAAGCTTATGATCGACTCAACCACAGGGCATGAAGCGTTGTCATTCATGGATTGTACCGCATGATAGAATCAGATTCTGATGGAGCCAGGAGATCAAGAGGCCACGACTTTCCGCACACTTAAAGGCATTTTTTGCTATAAGGTGATGCCCTTCGGACTTAGGAATGCATGAGCAACGTACCAAAGGGCAATGCAAATAATTTTTGACGATATGCTCCATAAGAAAGTCGAGTGTTATGTCGATGATTTGGTGGTAAAGTCCAAAAAGAGGGAGGACCACATACAAGATCTTCGTTCGATCTTCGAACGATTACGAAGATGTCAATTGAAGATGAATCCACTCAAGTGCGCGTTTGGCGTCACCTCTGGAAAGTTCTTGGGTTTTATCGTTCATCACAGAGGGATTGAGATCGACCAATCAAAGATCAACGCAATCCAGGAAATGCCTGAGCCTAAGAATCTCAGGGAGCTTCGTGGACTTCAAGGTCGCTTGGCATATATCCGAAGATTCATCTCAAATCTTGCAGGACGCTGCCATCCCTTCAACGACCTTATGAAAAAGGGCACACCGTTTGAGTGGCACGAATCGTGTCGTACGACATTCGAGAAAATAAATGAGTACTTGACCCATCCTCCTATGTTGGGGGCACTCATCCCTGGTAAGCCTCTTCGACTGTACATTGCAGCTCAGGAAAAATCCTTAGGGGCACTGTGTGTACAACAAGATGAGGAAGGGTAAGAAGTCGCCCTGTACTACTTAAGTCGTACGTTGGTCGGCGCTGAACTGAAGTATTCCCCTATTGAAAAGATGTGCTTGTCGCTCATCTTTGCCATCCAGAAACTCAAGCATTACATGCAGGCCTATACAGTGCAATTGATCTCCAAAGCTGATCCCATCAAGTACATCTTGTCTAGGCCAATCTTAAATGGGCGACTGGCAAAATGTGCGGTCATCTTAAAACAGTACGATTTCGTCTATGTACCCCAAAGAGCGATCAAGGGACAAGCGTTGGCAGATTTCTTAGCAGATCATCCCATTCCCGATGATTGGGAGCTGAATGATGATTTGCCCGGAGAAGGTGTGTTTTACATAGATATTCTCTCTCCCTGGGAAATGTATTTCGATGGTGCAGCCAGGCGTGATGGTTCTAGTGCAGGAGTGGTCTTTGTTTCCCCCGAAAAGCACATTCTTCCGTATTCATTTGGGCTCACTCAGTTATGCTCTAACAATATGACGGAATACCAAGCGCTTAACTTGGGCCTTGAAATGACTATTGAAATGGGGGTCACCGATCTCAACATATATGGTGACTCGCAGTTGGTCATCAATCAACTACTTAACGAATACGAGGTTAAGAAAGAGGACCTTGCCCCGTATCACAGGCAAGCATTACGCCTGCTAAATAAGTTGGACATGGTCAAGTTAGAGCACGTGCCAAGGAGTGCCAACAAGATGGCTGACGCACTAGCAAGCCTCGCAGCCACTTTGGCACTGGGGGCAGAAGGAGAAATGACTATTCCAGTATGTAATCGTTAGGTTGTTCTGCTAGATGATGAAGACTCAGAGGAAGACGTCAACATGATTTGTGTTCTTGAAACAAATGCAGAAGATTGGCGTCAACCAATAATTGAGTACTTGGAGCATGGAAAACTCCCGAGTGACCAAAGGCATAAGACAGAAATACAGCGGAGGGCTTCAAGCTTCCTTTATTACAACGAGACGCTCTATCAGCGCTCCTTTCTTGGTCTTTGGTTATGATGCTTGGACGCGGAAGAAGCAAAGCAAGCAATGACGGAAGCTCATTCAGGTGTGTGTAGAGCACACCATTCAGGGCCTAGGCTACATGATCGCATTAAAAGGATGGGCTACTACTGGCCCACTATGGTGCAAGATTGCATAAATTATGCAAAAAGGTGCGATGCTTTTCAGTTCCATGCTAACTTCATACATCAACCTTCCGAACCTCTCCACCCAATAGTTGCATCTTGGCCATTTGAGGCATGGGGGCTTGATGTTGTTGGACCAATCACGCCTAAATCGTCTGCTGGTTACTCCTACATCCTAGCTGCCACTGACTACTTCTCTAAATGGGTGGAAGCAATCCCGCTAAGAGAGGTCAAAAAAGAAAATGTGGTCGACTTCATAAGGACACACATTATCTATCGGTATGGTGTGCCGAGGTACATTATCACCGATAATGGAAAGCCCTTCTTCAACAGCCTGATGACTAGCCTCTACGAGAAGTTTAAGTCTGCTCAACATAAGTTTTCCATGTACAATGCCCCTGCAAATGGCCTGGCAGAAGCCTTTAACGAAACACTTTGCAACTTACTCAAAAAGGTTGTTGCAAAGTCTAAACGGGATTGGCATGAAAGATTATGGGAAGCTCTTTGGGCATATCGAACAACGTACAAGACGCCAACACAGTCGACCCCATTCGCTTTGGTATGTGGAGTGGAAGCCGTCCTACCATTAGAGGTTCAAATCTCATCACTTCGCATCGCCATATAGGAAGGTTTGACGGAAGATGAAAATCACA
Organism: Selenicereus undatus; assembly: GCA_017589665.1. Taxonomy (NCBI): domain Eukaryota; kingdom Viridiplantae; phylum Streptophyta; class Magnoliopsida; order Caryophyllales; family Cactaceae; genus Selenicereus; species Selenicereus undatus. The sequence continues at coordinate 108,627,483 of JACYFF010031955.1, read as the reverse complement.
AGCTTCACTTAGCTGAACTGGAGGCCCTTGATGAGAGAAGACTTCAAGCACAACAAAAGCTAGAATGCTACCAAGCCCGTCTATCAAGAGCGTTCAACAAAAAGGTTCAATCGCGATCTTTCCAAGTCGGAGACTAGGTGTTGGCCGTAAGAAGACCGATTATTGTCTCCCACAAATCTAGAAGCAAATTCACCTCCAAGTGGGATGGTCCATATGTTGTCAGAGAAGTTTACACAAATGGAGCCTACAAGATAGTTGGTGCTGATGGAGTGCATGTAGAACCCATAAACAGTAAGTTCTTGAAGTGCTATTATCCTTGAAATAGAATGTTGTAAAGCTCCCAAGTAAGAGCCTAAACTGCTCTTTCTTTCAAGTTAAATTCATTTGTAATACTCCTGGCCCGCAAGAGTCTAAACTGTGAACGACAAAACAAAACAAATAAAGAATGTTATGTTTTTGAACTACGTATGGCTTGATCCTTTAGAATATTACATTCCTTTTACGTACGTAGGCAACTTGGGCATATTTGCTAATTATAGCCGAAAAAAAAAGGGATGAATAAATTGTGTTCGTACTCACTGGTTTCGTTCGTTGGCTATATCTACATATTATTGCGTAAACTCGAGTTGAAAGACTCATCTTATTGCAATATATCAAAACCAATTCCAATTAAACCATACTGAGTCCAAAAAAAGAATGGCAAAGTGAAAAAAAAAATAATTAAAAAAAATCTAGAACAAAGCAATTGGGTATGGTTTAAGCAGCCAGTGCGCCTAAAAGCTCTTGGACCCGTTGCCTTGTTGCTTCAACTTGAGCCGTCTCTTCTGCAGTAACTTGGGGCGTAACATCTAAATCGACAACTTTTTTTTCAAGAAGAGATACACCGTCTTTGGCTTTCTTCAATGAAGCTTCGGTCTCTACTAATTTCTCTTGCAATTCCAGCTCATTCGCCTTTGCTCGCTCAGGATCTACTTCAAGTAGCTTCCTTCGCTTATGAGGTTGGGCGATGACAGTAGTAGTATCATCAAATTGTGCACCAGCCTTTTCCACTGAAGCTCATGCCTCCCCAAGTTTGTCTATTAAGGCTACTCGCTTGTTTAGCACATCTTCAGTAGGAGTCCGATCTTCTAATTGGGCTTTCAACTTTAGGTACTGCCCGACTTCGTTCAAATATGCCTCGACACTATTCTTTAGCCCCAAATAATCTGCCTGGAAGGATGACAAGGTTTCATATATCTGCTCAGCTTCTTGGCGAATGTTTGCAAGATCGTCTTCTGTCTTTGGGGTGAACTTTTTCAACTGTTGCTGAAAGCGTTGCTTGACACTCAAGGCCAGATCGTTAAACACGCCAGAAGCAATTCTCCCAGGAAAGTGGGTTGCAACAGCAGCAGTAGGTGAATGACAGCGCTCTGCTCGTTTCACTGGCAACGGCATTATGTTAATAGAATCGTCCTCAGTTGACTTGGCATGCGGCACAGTCAAGGTGGCTTCACTATCTTTGTCACCAAATGCGGCCTTAAGTATGTCTCCAATTTCGACGGTATGTCCCTACATTGAAAGGAGGATTAAGTCCAAAAAAAAAGGGAGCGAAAAGGGGGCAGGATAACAAGATGTACCTCTCCCTTTGCTTTGTTCTCTGATTTCAGTGAGCTCGTCGCACTGTTAGACCTGTTCTTGGATTTAGGCAGCTTGGTTGCAACGTCTGGTCTGCTCTTCGAGCCTGAAAAATTCTTCGCTCCACTAATAGAAGACCTAACACCCAAACCTCTCAAAGCTTCAATCTTCTCTTTCCCAGGCGAACAGCTTCTACTTCTCTGAGGAGATGTGTTTGCCCCCAACGAGGAACTATCGCCCCCCTCTTTTCTAAGCTCAGCTGGGGATAAGGCATGTTCATTATGCGACTGCATGATTGGCTTATGTGCACGCGCTTTACCGGAAGTGACGACTAAGGCGGATGCATCATCGGCAACTCTCGCTTTAGAAGCTCTTCGTGGTTGCACAACCTCGCCTCTAGGATATTTAGGTCCTTGAAAGAAAAGATCGCTCCGCGAAGATCTCCACCAATTGGCATATGCAATAGTGACTAGTGTAGACTTCTTATCAGGAGGAGCAGGAATTGTCACGCTGGACCTTGTTATGTGTTCTGTAAGGTTGAACCAATAGCGAGTTACGTCCTATAAGGTGCCCTCTCGGTCATTCATTTGTGGCTCACATAGTACATCTTGATAGAAGCCAAATTGTCGCCCAAACTTGCAAGGGAAGTATGGTTCAATCACAATTGTTCTTCCTTGTCGCATGGTCAAAAACCCGGAGCGAAGGCAAATCAAATATGCTTTCCAGCTTAAGGATAAATTCTGGGTGTCAATCAAGGTGATCGATGTATCCTTCATAAGAGCATTAGAATACATGACAGACGGATCCTTGCATTTCAATAGCTCTCGAGCTTCTTGTATGTCGGGAGTCCGATTAATCTTTTCACCAGAGAACTTCACCATCTTAGGATGGTCGTGCCGATGATGGGGGTAATCAAAGTAAGTTTGGAAGTAAGTCCCTAACCATCCATAACGTAATGAATGGGGAAAATTACTTCCAACTTATTCAGGCTTCGAGCCGTAGAAATTCTATGCAACCCCGATAAATGCTAGCCAAAGCAGGAATTGAAAGGTTTAGACATTCCCCGTGAGCCAGTTTGCTTGCAGCTACAAACACAACTGGGCGAATAAGGCACACTGCTTCAGTTGGTAGCACAAAGGAGCACAACCAACAGGAAATGAGGGCAGCAAGGTAAGTCTCTTCGATTAGGGCCTCAGGAATGTTAAGCGTCACAAAAGGGTCCTTCTCTCTCTTCGTTCGCCCTATGCGATGAGCAATCAAGCCAGATGGACATGATGTGTTCGTTGGAGCTTTAACTCGCTTTCTGTTATCACGGCTGGGAGGAGGTGTGTAAATCTGTCGCCCTCTATACCAGAAGCGTATCCATTCAGAAGCAGGAAGTTGAACAATGCCATGAACGTCTTGGCATAGTCTGTGGAAGGTAGAAAAGAGGAACGTGCAAGTCGCTGGAATACCATTGTCTCCACGTCCTGCAGAAAGGAGTTCTCCGGCGGATGGAATGACTTCTTCGTAGTAAGCACCGTCAGCTGGAAGTCCACCTATAGTTCGTAAATCCCATAAGAAGATTGACATATCACCGCTCTCTGTGCAAAAGGTGTTGGTAGTGTGGCACCACAGTTCGCAGAATGCTTTGAAGACGGTGAGATTCGTGTCATAAGAGAACAAGGATGCATACAGTCTGTCGTAAAGCCTTCATTCCTTAAGTCTGTCTTTGTTGCGACCAAGAACGTCTTCAAGCCATTCCCAATAGCACGGTATGAAAAAGTTGTCGGAGAAACAAAGTGAAAAACTGCCCCAGGATAGTGTCCCATCTATGATACGATGTCGAAGTAAGGGTGTTGCTCCTTGAGAAGGGGTTGAAGATGCAAATAATGGCGAGCTAAGCTTCAAGACTCTCAAAGTCGAGATGACTCCGTCTTATCTTTGTATTTCGCGGGTAGATTCCACACTCCAGCATGAATCTGCGAGGTAGTTATGGAGTAAAGAGCGTCTGGACGGTAGCAGTGTTGGCATATCTACACGGAGAGTCACGCCTTCTTCAATTGGATCGTCTTCTCTGTCCAGGATGGTAAGAGTTGGCTTCTTGGGATTAGATGACGAGTCTAGGAAATGCACTATGGTGAAGGAAGAAATTCAAGTCGACCCCAATTAGATTAAGTAAAGAAGTCATCTCCGAAAAATCGAATCTACGGGGAGAAACGATTCCCCGTCTTAGAAGTCGACCTCACTTCGCGATCTAATTGGAGGAGTCGTGGCTGGAAGGAAGAGATTCAAGTCGACCCCAATTAGATTAAATGAGGGAGTCGTCTGCGAAAAATCGAATCTACGGGGAGAAACGATTCATCGTCTTAAAAGTCGACCTTACTTCGTGATCTAATCGGATGAGTCGCGGCTGGGAGAAAGAATGGCAAGTGGACCCCAATTAGATTAAGTGAGGGAGTCGTCTGCGAAGAATCGAATCTACGAGGAGAAACGATTCCTCGTCTTAGAAGTCGACCTCACTTCGCGATCTAATCGGAGGAGTTGCGGCTGGAAGAAAAAATGGCAAGTGGACCCCAATTAGATTAAGTGAGGGAGTCATCTGCGAAGAATCGAATCTACGGGGAGAAACGATTCCTCGTCTTAGAAGTCGACCTCACTTCGCGATCTAATCGGGAGAGTCGTGACTAGCAGAAAGAAATTTAAGTTGATTCAGCAGTTTCCTAAAAAAGAAAAATTCAAACAAAGAGCCAAAACAAAAGAAAAAAAACAAAAGCAAAAAAAAAGTGACAAAAAAAGGGGTGAGGAAGTCTCGGTCCCAAAAAAAAAAAGGGTCAGAACGTCTGTCAGCAGAAGCAGGAAAAAAAAAAGAAAAAGAAAAAAAAAAGGTCAGAACGTCTATCAGCAGAAGCATTAAAAAAAAGGGCCAGAACGTCTGTCAGCAGAAGCACGAAAAAAAAAACCCGAAAGTATATGAAATTACTATGAGGTGTTGTTATCAGCAGGAATAACACTTTTACGTAATTTGATCCTAAAAGGGGCAAGGGCGCCTGAGAGGGTCAAACTAAAACTGACATCCCAACAGTCGAAAAGGGAAAAGGGAAAAGGGACCAAGAAAGCAAAAGCCTATACAATTACGATAAAGTGTTATTCTCATCAAAACCAACACTTATATATAATTTGACATTTATTAAAACTGAACAAGCGACCGTTCTAGCTTCTTTTCTCTGATTTCCTTCTCTTCCCCTCGCCTACCTGCTCCACGCCATTGCCATGGCTTCCCTCTTCCTGTCTCCTAATCTTCCCACTCTTCCACGGTGGAGTGAAAGAACAACCAAATCAGATTAAAATTTTTTAAGAGTTTTCCTCAATTCTTACAAAATCTTTCTCTGATGCTGAATTTTCAACGAGGCAATCAAGAGGCTGCCTGGGAGGAGGAGGACGTATCTAGTGTTCTTTGAGTCGAATGATGAGGTTGCAATTGACGGAGCTGCGCATGGGTTTATATAGCAATGTACATCTCAACTCCATACTCCTATTCCAACACAAATATTTATCAGTTTGAGTTGCTCTGTAAGTCAAAATTATCCATAAAAAAAAGATGGGGTTGCGTACAAGCTATCCCATTTTTTTTTCTTTTCTTTTTTTTCCCTTTTCTTTTTCCTTTTTTTTTAAAAAAGAGAGCAACAAAAAAAAAGAGAAAAGAAAAGAGAGCAGCCCAAAAAAAAAAATCAGGTAAATGCCAAGTCAAAAAAACAAAAAATCAAATTACTTGGCAAATAAAAAAAAATTGACCCGTCAAATTTTTGATCATTTTACATCAATTAAGAATTCGAGACTCAGCCGCTAAAACAAAAAAGAATGGAAAGAAGCATACTCCAAGTTTGTATACGCGGCCGACTCTTGAGGGGGCATTTGTAGAAGACAAAAATTCTGCAACTAATCGGATGGTGTCACGTGTAAAAAAATCAGCTAATTACAAATTGCCATGTGTCACGTTGACTTTGGTGGACCCGCTTGGTCAAAATTAAGTTCAGCCAATTAAAAGCCGTCACGTGTCATCGATGATGCAGAAATTAGTGATTATTTTCTTTATTTAAAAATAAGAAAATAATTATTGGGCCTAGGCCCAAAACCCAGCTCTAACCCTAGTCGGCAGAGCCTATAAATATGGATCATTTCCATTCATTTGGATCATTCAGCATTTGCAGAATTCAGAGCTCAGACGGCAAGGCGCATCCAGCTACCAAGCGAGAAGGATCAAGACTTGTAAAGCTTCAGAAACCATAATCAGCTACTTGCAGATCAAAATCAAGAACAGCCTTCAGAGTTCTTCAGTTGATTTGCATAAATCGAGATCAAGCATCAAGCCGTCGGAATACTCAAGTCATTAAGAGATCGAATCAGATGATCATTTTTATTGTATTAAATTTATATATTGTACCTACACACTACATTAATACAAAATTAAATTTATTTCTAAATTTTCTATATTTATTTATTTTAGACTCGAAATTTATGTTAACACCATCGACTCTCTTGCATTGCCACACCCTCCATAGCTTGCATCGTTCGTCAAGCTCCGTCTGGCTTGATTCACATTGGCGACGGCTTTGTCATGCAACACCACCTATGCGAAAACCTTCACTCGCTGACTCGCCTTGACCTTCCAAACCCAGCTTCAAGTCCCCTCCCTTGGCATCTATGGCTCATGCTAATAATGGTAATAGCCGACTGTAGCGAGAACTTCCCCTCTTTCTCCCCAATCCAGTAGAAATTGTCACCCACTCCTTCCTCCAACAATTCGAACGACGCAATACGTTACAGTAGTACTCTAGGAAGAAAATCCGCGAAGTCATCCCACTTCCAACCGCCTTCCTCATCCCAATAATCACAAACCCAACGTTCCCAAGCTTCCGCCGAGACGTATTGGGTTGCGAAAATCAGGAGGGGAAACGGCTCTGTGCTTTGGTCGAGCCAAAAGCGATGTCCCGCCTATCACCAACCATCATCCCCATCGCGCTAGCCACGTTGCTAGGGTTCTGTTTTTTGGGTGGAGATGCTCTCTTCCGTGGCAGTATTTGAACCTCAAAACTCTAGCCCACGAGTCTGTCGGCCCTGTCAAGCTGTCAGCTAGCACCACCCCAGTTTAATGAGCTGCGCCACGTTGAGAGCCCGCATGGCATAGAGCCCAAGCCTGCCCGCGTGTCTGAGGTGCACGACTAACCCCCACGGCGCAAGGTGTAATGTACTTTTCCACAAGCGTCCCAACCCATAAGAAACAACTAATTTTTTGATCAATTTCAAGCAGGTTCTTCGCGAGAGTCTTGCAGTTTGCATTACATAAGCAGGAATAGCATATATCGTGGATTGAATGAGAGTAATCCTACCCCCTAGAGATAGGCATTTACTCTTCCAATCCGCAAGGCGTTTATCCACTGATCTTTCAATGACACTTTGATACATTTCTTTGGTGACCCACCCATGTAACGTTGGCACTCCCAAATAGCGACCTAGATTATCAATCATGGGCATGTCTATGATCCCACAAATATTATCTGCCACTAGGGGGTCCATATTACCCAAAAAATAAATTCTTAACTTCAAGCTGCTCATTGGCCTGAAGCCCGACAGAATCGATCCAAACAATTTTTAACCACCTCAGTTAGCGCCACAGAAACTTATGCACATAGCATCACATCGTCACTAAAAAATAAGCTGGAAATTTTTGGACCCTTTTGACTCGCTAGGAATGGGGACCATCAACCTTGACGAGCTTCCAACTCAATTAAGTGAGAAAGCTTTTCCATACATGTCGTAAATAAGTACGGGACAATGGGTCACCCTGTTGAATACCTCATGACGAGGGGTAAAACGTTCTATGCGCTCCACATTCCATAGAATATTCATGGAGCTTGTTAGACATGCACTGCATAATGACATCAACAAGTGACTGCAGAAGTTGCATGTCTTCAATGTTTCCCAAATAAAGGACCATTTGAATCTATCATGCCTTTTCTAAATCAATCTTAAAAGCCATCAATCCTTTTATCCCTTGTTTACTCCGCATGACCGCATCGAATGCATAATTTCCTACATTATAATAGTATGATCTCTAATTTGCCTTCCCGACACAAAACTCAATTGTAATGGACATATCAGACTAGGCAAGACGAGTTTTAGGCACTCAACAATGTACTTGGTCACCAATTTGTAGACCACATTTTAAAGACTAATGGGTCGGAATTGAGTGACCATCTATGAGTTGCTCACCTTTGGAACTAAGGAGATGAAAGTCTCACTCAATCCTTGCGACATCTCCTTTTCCCTAAAAATATTAATCACTGTCTCACAAACTAAAGCATCCACTAGAGCCCAAAAAACTCTTTTGTTCCATTTACTGAGGTCTCTGACAAGGAGTAAAACGCAGGCATAATAGGTAGTCAACTTTCCAGTTCTTTGGATCACTTGGTCAAGACCTGCATGGGACGCCATGTACCCTGGCATCAGAACGGCTTAGATGTGTTTGAAATGGATGAAAAGCCTCGAGTTCTAATTAGCAATGGTAGGTGATCCGAATAGTTCTGCAAAAGATGCTGCACAACACCTTCTTGGAAATGTGTTCTCCACTCACTATTGCATAGCGCCCGATCCATTGGTGTACATTTTCTAGTTGCCATGCTATTTCCCCACTTCCATGCAAACTTAGGCCCCGAAAAGCCTGAGTCAATGAATCTATTGTTTTCCACCCAATATTTGAATTTATCACATTGCCTAAGCATGTCAGCACCTCCATGGTCTCGTTCCTCCAAGCTGATGGTGTCATTAAAGTCTCCAGCAAGCAACCATGGATGTCATACTGTTGCACCAAACTACTAAATCTCTTCCCAGAAACACTGTTTTATCTCACTGGTGTGGACTCGCATACACAACAATAAACAACCAAGGCCTCAACCTTCTATTTCTAACCTAGGCGGTTATAAATGGCTCCTGCGACTGGACAATTCTAACCTTTAGCTCCAGAGAATTCCACAACAACTAGATTCCGCCCTAAAACCCTTGAGTTTCAATTCGATGCCATTTGTCATATCCACTCCTCCTACATACCTCATCCGCTCTATCCCTTTTAATGAGTCTCAAGAAGAGCCACTATATGGGGCCTATGTAGGCGAAGATGTTCCTTGAGTTCATTCAAGAAATGTATGTTTCCTGCCCCTCTTACATTCCATACAAAAAGCTTCAGATCATGCAATTCTCCTCTACCGACAGGAGAACTACCCTCATTATCTGGTGACAAATTCATTGTAACACTATAATAAACGAAAACCCATGCCAAGGGACTAATGACCATTGGGTGTAGCCAAACCTCTTTGCACCAAAGGGCTCCCCTGCTCCATTAGTGTACCCCCACCGGTATCCTGCATAATCACTACAATTCCAATGAACCTTCCACTCTGGGTCTTCCCCATTGTAGTTGCCCCAGGTTGGATTGAGTAGTAGAACTAACAGTGGTGTGCAAAGCCGAAGCTCTATGTTCTCGTGTCAAATGCCCCCCCTCCCAATGACTAGTGAAGATTGCAATGCATTTGTGCACCATCACTCGTTTCATGTGTAGAAGTTGTCGATCTTGGCCACTCCTCTACCTAGCAGATTCAGGTTAGCTTCCTGTGGAGTTAAGGAATACATCACCTTTTTGTTGGTCCCCTACTAGGAGCACATTCAATGGCATCTGGGATTGGTCCCGTACCCTCTGAGATTGTATGACTCCATACCTTAGGGAATTAACATCTAGCACGTTTTCCTGATCTTGCAAAGTTCCTACAGCATTATGCTTCTCTCAGTGTCCCTTAGATGTCTCCGTGTTTGCCTCCACATTTTGTTCTTGTACTTCTTGGTCTTCAGTTCCTTGCCCAGTTGCTAGGTTAGCACCCTCATCACCTTCGTCTTGATTTTCCATTTGATTCTCCTCAACTAGCAGTTGGAGGATCCGCATTAGTTCCCCCACCCACCGAGGCACTCTGACCAGCATCCGCTGCCTCCCTCTGTGGTACTTCTTCTCTACAACGTCCATTATCCACATTGGGATTACCTCCATCCACTGTAACTCGCAGTTGGGATGTGCTTTGACCTTGTTTCGTGCTTTGACTTCTCAGTTTTCGAACAATCATCCAACTTCATTACATTACATGCTCCTCGGGATTAGCAACTTGCCCTACACTAGTGTGCTCCGTATGCCCCATTTCGGTCCCCCAGTCCGTGTTAGCCACCTTAAGCGGACAAGTTTCCTCTTTATGTCCTTGCTTGCACAATTGAAGCATACCATTCGCAGTCCTTCATATTGGATTTTCCAAATTCGGCCATTTAGTCTAAACCTTGAGAGGAGAGGCTCAGTGAGGTCTACCTCAGTACAAGGTCTAGTGAATTAACCTCGCCCAACATTAGCCATTGTGCAATCAAGTTTAAGAACCTTGCCAATATTCCTCCCAATCTTATTCAGGAGAAAATGTTTATTGAAGTACTCAACTCCCAACTTAGGGATTGTTACCCAAGTCATAAGTTTCGTAATCTTGTCTTCCTCCTGGACAAAATTCGGGATCCACTCTTGAATGACGAAGTAACTGTCCCAATCATCCAAGGTCCATTCATAAGGACATGTTCACAGTCTTCTCTATTCGTAAAACGCGTGACATAGTCAATGAGTGAGAAATCACCCTTTAATGCCCATTTAGGTTTAACCCACACCCTTGTCAAATGATTTGACTATAAGCCCATCTCGCAAGGGCTCCCTCTACACTATCAGCAAAATCGTGGGACGTTTTGGGTCTTCGTTCTCATATGGTTCATCATCCTCTGACACATCATCGTAATCCCTAGGGCAACATATTAGCTTATCCCTAGTTTCGAATTTGCAGCGCAGTTATCGCCTGGCCAGTGGGGGTCTTTGATATCCCTGGCGATCTCATATCCATCTCATCCATGTCAATGTCTTCAATTGCTTCCACTTTAGAAGCCATGTCTCGTGCCTCACGTATCATCTTCTGTGTGGATCGGTTTAACTGATCTATCTCCTCACTACTCTAAGCTTGGGCATCAATGCCTCCATCCGCAGCCCAGGCATGATGACTCGCTCCTTCGCCGGCACTTAATCCATCCCTAGACACACCGCCAAGTCCTACCCTAGTGTTGTTCACCATTAGAGTTTTTTTTCTTAACTATCAAAAAGCATTTTTTTCAATTTTATTTAAAAACTCAAAATACCTCGTGTCACATAATTGAACGATAATGAATGATTTCTTATAATTTATACCTCCTAGGCTCCTAGCAATCTTGACCATTTTTTCCTTCCCTCGTGCCTTTCTCACAAATATAAACTTTACCCGACAATAACTTCTGCCTTTATAAGGTAAAAACACAAACTTAATACGACCAAATTCAGATGAATCTTAAGTTGAATTGAGGTGGATATTCCATCAAACTCAGTCAGAAATCATAAAGAAAGCCGATTCAAATAAGGTCCGAGCATGTTAAAAGTGAACTTTGAATTGCATCTTTCCATGAGCAAGATCACCTGAATTACATCAATTGTAACATGATAGAAACGTCAATGGGGCAAAGCCTTACGATAAGCTCTAGCAAATCTAACTAATGAACTGTAACAAATATTCGACCACCTTAACTCCAAAAAAAAGGGGGGCTACAAGCAAGACTGAAAATGAATCTTGCCGAAAACATTAGTGCTTCTTCCTTCTTGATACAATCTCCAGTGCCCATGCTTTGCCAAGCTCAGTCTGGAACTTTCCTGCAACCAGATATACATTGCCATAGACATTTGTGCATTCGAAAGACAAATATCAAGCACTTAGATCCAACATAATGCTGAACGTAAAGATAAGTATGGAGATGAGAATTCAGATTATGGGTCCATTTCATTTGGACGACAATCATCTAGACTTACCATCTATGTGTAGGTAAGCATCTCCAAACATGAACAAATTACTCTTTCTGGCCGAAAACAGAATGTAGGGACTTCCATTTTAGATCCCTAAAAGAACAGAAACTTTTGCGAGGATTATCACAAAATGGTAGGAACTTTTTGTAACTAACCTAATTCAAACCCTTTCTAGGGATGTATCCTGAAGCAAACTGGCGAAAAATTGAGTAGGTTCCCTTCTTTTCTTGAGTAGATAGTGTTTGAGCTAGATATTTGAGCTCTAAAAAAAAAAAAAAGAAAAAAAAGGAGCTTCTCTACTCATCAATTGCAAAGCTGTGTGCATATGAATTTCTCCAGACCTGTCAGGGGACTCCAATCTCAGTGGTTGTTGGATAAACTTAAGTACTTAACAGTCTTAGTGGGATTGAGCTAGGGAGTTTCCGCTTATTTGTGTTCATCAGCTACTTGTTTATGTGTCCATCTGTGAACCCACTTATTAAGTCACTGATAAGCTCATTACAACCTTGATTTCTGATGTAACTTGCCCATAAGCAGGGAATCCACCAATCACCATTGGAACAAGACGCAGCAGAACAAGTGACACAGGGGACCATGAATTAGCCAGCTTGCAGAACCGCAAAGTAAGAGGTTATCTCAAATATTTAGAGATAAAATAAAGGCAGTGACAGGAGGGACCGAAGGGGAAGGACAAACGAGAGCGCGAGAGTAGAAAAGGAAAAGACAAGCAATACGCTTAGAATAACTTCCAGGCTTCAGTAGAAGCCTCAGACCAGTGGAAGATATTGGAGACTTTAAAGAGAAACTCAGATAGGCATGGCATAGAATCAACTAAAATAACAAGCAAAAAAAGCCAAGCCGAGGCCACAACTAGTAGTCAGCACTAAAGGCAAATACTAAACCAAAGCGAAGCAAAGGAGATATCACAGTTGAAACTATAAAGGATAAGAGGAATGACAATGCATTTGATCCGCAGTTAGACACCAAATCCAATTCATAATATTTTAAACGGATTCAGATCAGATAGTTTTGGCTCGGATCCAACTGCATATTGTTTTGTTGGGTTTTATCATCATCCCATTGCACTTGACACATAAGTTTGTGCCTAAGATAAAATCTATGACCATAAAAGTGTAACACTATCAAAATAAATTCTAAGTTAAAGAACTATCAACTATTTAACGTGCTTAATGACCAACTTTTGTTTATTAAAAAAGACGCAACCAGAAAGAATATACTAGATGTTGGATTCGGGGTGGCTCTCAACAGTTGAATGATATTGTCATCCCTGAGTCATGTTTTGAAGCCAGCCCAGAAAAGTCGACACAGTAATAGTCTTCTAACTCTGCTTCTGCTGTGAGTGTGCATATTAGAGACTTGCAGCTGGGATTGCATATCCTACTCCTAACTGTACTCAGAAGATAATCTCTAGAAGGTCTAGACTTCTAGATACCAAATCTTCTGAAATTCACTTCGTGATCTTTGTCAAATATTTTTTATACAACCCGAACAGGTGTTAGTGACATGAACCATTAACCGATCTAGATACGGTGGCCCCTCTCCCAACACCCCCAGGGGAAGTTGGGTTTCCTCCCAGTAGATCACACTTATGATAGCTTGGAGAATGCCACCATATCCAGTGAAATGAACAAGCATAAAGGTCAAATCAATCAGAAATGCTTACCTGCTGTAGACTCAAAAAACTCCTCAAGATCCTTCCCTTGATCTGCACAAGCAAAAAGTAAAGCAAAGAAAAGAAATAAACTCAACGTCATTCTCCATTCAATACTGCAGTAATACAATAAATGCAGTCCCTAGCCAGAACCTAAAAAATACGGGTAGTAAATATGTAGGTACCCTGAGTACATACCCTGAGATTAACGGTATTAGTTTTTTTGACCCCAAGTTTTTTGACTTAATTATTAAGTACCCTCACTTATGAATTTCTTATAATTTAGTCCAAAACTTACCACTTTTCTCTTTTTCTTCTTCAAAAAACCCCAAACCCACACTTTCCACCATGAGCATCACCTTCCACCTGTCCAACCACCACCAACAACACCACCCGTAGCCTCTTCTTGGTGTATCATTATCTGGTTTCAAGCACATTGATCTGTTCGACCAATTCCTTAACTTCCCACTCCCTTTGGCTAATTTGGTGACTGTTCCTTGGAACTGTTCAATTTCAAGTTTTCTTGAATCAACCATTTTAGAGGTTTTGAGGGCCTCTTCCAAGTACATCTTTAGTTGGCCTTCAAGGGAAGCAAGCCTTTCATTCAATTTATCCACTTCCAACTCCTTCTAACTCAATTTGTTAACCATTTATTCTATTCGGATTTAGCTATCGTTGATGCTTCACGGGCCTCTTCTTCTTTCGCTTTTACTTGGCCTTCAAGGACATTAATTCTTTCATTCAATTCCGAGATAACAAACGCTTTCTGTGCTAATTTATCACCTGTCTCTTGCAAAACTTCAATTCAGCTTTTCTTGATTCAGCAATACTAAAGGCTTCATGGGCCACTTCCTAGTGCATCTTTAGCTGCCCTTCAAGCAATAAGTTTTTCATTCAGTTCATTCACTTCAGCATCTTTATGTGCTAATTTGTGTACCATCTCATCAATTTCAACTTTTCTTGATTCAACAATTGCAGATGCTTGGCGAGCATCTTCTTCATGTACCTTCACCTGACCTTCAAGGACAGCAAGTCTCTCATTCAATTCCTTGACTTGAAGCTCTTTCTGGGCTAATTTCTCATCAGTCTCTTCAATTTCAGCTTTTCTAAATTCAGCAATTACAACTGATTCATGAACTTCTTCCTCATGTTCTTCACTTCACCTTCAAGAGCTACAAGATTAGGATAGAGAATGAAGGTGCAGTCGGGGAAGGAGGATAGAGGATATTTTCTGGCACACCACCACCATCAGTTTGGTGGCCACAGAACCCCATGGAGGTGTTTCCAACGAATCCAACCACCGGGCAGTCCATGAGCGGTGTCTTGGGTGGTGGTTGGGTAGGTGGAAGATGGTGCTCATGGTAGAAAGTGTGGCATTGGGGTTTTTCAACGAGAAAAAGAGACAAGTAAAGTATTGGAGGTCTATCCATGGATCATAATCCAGGCCCTCAAAACAGTAAGGGAAGGCCAAGCTTTGATTAGTCAAAGTTTTGCTTTACTCGGTTTTGATCCAATGCACAAGCCCGGTTTTGTGCATTTGATTTCCTAAACCTTTATGAGGTTTAGAGCCATTCGTTTTGCTTAGGATGTTAGCCAAGATCCTCAACTATCAAGCCATGAAGAGAAATCCAGGTTAAGTCAAGTGGTTCATGGGGATTCAGTAGCATCAAGTTAACCGTTGCAGTTTTGGCTCAAATTTGACCCGGTTTGAGTTTCTGATTGGTTATCCTTCCTAAACGTAATTTAGGCCTGATTTCTTCACTTGGGGTGTTCATTAACATCCTGATGAACTCATCCATGCTTTAAAATCAAGTCCGCATCAAGTGGAGGTCATGAAGCCAGCTTGCTCAAAATTGGTGCTAATCCTGGTGTTTCACTGTTTTTGACTTTTTAATGGTTCTGCCATCCAGAGGAAGCTTTGGAGACCTGCCTACTTGCTTGCTAGCTAGCTTAAGGGACCAGGAACATCATCATTAAGTGTTTTGCAGCTTTGGAAGACAAATTGGCCACGACGATGAGAGATAAATATTTGCTAGCAATCTGATTGGGTGGCCGAAAAGGAAGCAGCAGCAGCCATTTTTCTCTCCCATGTGTAAATGGATCACTTTTGAGCTAATCAACATGTTCAAGCTTGAGTTTAGCCATTAAACAACTTGTATTAACTAGACTCACCGAATGTGATTAGCTAGAACTAAGCATGCTTTGTATTCTGATTAGTTTAAGCTAGATTAGTGGTTTCCTAACTTGTAAGGAACCTCATTCCCACTTGGCAGCAAGAGGGGGACGTGTATATATGCTTGCTTGCTAGCTTATTTAATCAGATTTTGAAGATTGCATGAATGAAGTTGAGCCTTTGCTCCTTTGAACTCAAAACTCTCTTCTAGCTTATCCTTGCTTTAGGCCGAGTAAGGTGGTGATCTAGCAAGAGTCAGAGCTCCTCTTTGGTGGTGTTTCTATACCCAAAGAGAGGATAAGGACCCTAACAACATTCTTGGTGGTGTTTCTGTATCCAAGAGTGGAGTTAGGCTAGTTAGCATCCATTTATCCCGCCCCTCCCTATCCCGGTTTCAACTTGATTCATTTTACTTCCTTGCATTCTGATTTGAGTGTGAGTTAATCTTGGATAGAATACATCATTTTTGGTATCAAAGCCAAGGTTTCTCCTTGACCTAGAACCACAACCTAAACACAATCCAAAACACAAAGAACCGGTTTTAAACCAACTTGAGTCATGAGTGCGAGTATGACTTTGGAAGAGAAATTTGAGGCTCTCATGAAGAATTGTGAAGCAATGAAGGCCAGCAATAAAGAATTGAAGGGCAAAATGAGTATTTAAGATGCAAATTGGTGACCCTCTCAAGCAAAAAAAGGAAGATCATGACGAGCTCTCATTCATCAAGATCACCCGGTTCTGCCTATGAAGAAGAAAGTGAAAAGGAAAGCAATCCTTTTGCTTCTTCTAGTGAGGAGGAGCCTCAAGGGAGATCAAGAAGAGGAAGAACAACCTAACCTTAATGACATTAGGGTTGAGGTCCCAAAGTTTGAAGGAAAGCTAGACTTGGATGAATTCTTGGAATGGGTACACACGGTGGAAAGAGTCTTTGACTGCAAGGAGATTCCGATGGATGAGAAGGTAAAACTTGTAGCTCATAGACTTAGAAAGTATGCATCTCTTTGGTGGACTAATTAATTTGTGTGCCATGAGAGTTAGAAAAAGAGAACAGAATATCAAAATTTGGGAGAAAATGAAGTCTAAGCTTAAAGCCTGTTTTCTACCCCCTTCTTACCTTCATGATAGTTACTCCCAATTACACAATCTGACCCAAGGTATCATGAGTGTAGAGGAGTATACTAGAGAATTTGAGAAACTTTTGATTACATATAACCTACAAGAGGCTGAAGAACAAACCATTATGAGATACTTAGGAGGAATTGATTCTCGGTATGCTCATCTAGTTGAATTGCAGCAATACCCATCAACCTTTGATGAAGTGTGTGTTTTAGCCCACAAGATTGAACAACAAAAGAAAGCTAAGCCGAGCAAAAGACTTTCAAAAACCTCCACCCAAGAGCCAACCTTTGAAGAAGGGGGGCTCATTTCCACCCCCTAAACCCATAGTTTTATCCCCTTCCACTCCACAAAAGAACCGAACTCCACAAAAGAGCCTAGCCCCACAAAATTGGCCTAACCCCGGCTTTTTGAACTCTAGAAGGTGTCTTAAGTGTCAAGGCCTTGGTCACATTGCTTCAGACTGTCATTTCCTTGGCCGAATAGGAGGCTGCAAAGGAGGAAATAGAGGAGGAAAAGGAGGTATACTTGATGGAGGATCAAGAGGAGGCGGATGAAGGAGAAATGCTGGTATTGAGAAGAGCTTTGAGTGGATTTAGAAGAACCAAAGTTAGATTAAAAAAGCCCAAGGTGCAAAAAAGCGCAAAGGGTCTTAGGGCCCCGGGCACGGCCTTCGAGGCGAAGGCGCGGGCTTTTTAGACGCGAGTCGTACTTTAACTAAAAAATGCTTGAAAATCATTCCAAAACCATATTTCTTCTAAAATCAGCTAGATAATGGCATCAAATAAATAATTTTCACCAACTATCAGAAAAAAAAGAGAATCAATTAAACAAGACAAAATACAATTAAACCATTAAACACAGCTCCACTAGATTACTATAAATTGAACCCCAAAAACATAACACATGCTGCTAGCATACGAAGAAGAGAGAGAGAGAGAGAGGGAGAAAGATGATGAAGCACACCCAAAAAAAAAAGCGCAAGGGCTCGGTACCATTGTAGCACTAGAGGAGGCGCCATTTTCGACCTTCTTGAAGCCCCAAAAAACCAAAAGGAAACAAAGAAAAACCTTTCATGGTTGTCCAATAGCAGAGGAGGAGGATGAATAAGGAAGTTTGAAAGAAGATAGAAGAACAAAACATTTACTAGATTGTTGTCACCAAGGTTAGGGTTTCCAGCTCCAAACTTATATTCAGTAGTAGCAATATATTTTGTTTACTTCTAGTAGTATCTTGATTGAAAGCCTTCCACAAACAAAAAGAGCGGTTGAGGCCCCTTAAAGGCTTTTTTCTCTTTTTTTTCCCAAATGGTCTGTTATAATCTATAAAACGCGAGCTTTGTGAGCTCTCAGCCTCGGTCTAAAGCCCACAAAAGCCCACAAAAAATGGGCTGAGCTTGACCCATTCCAAGGCACAGGGGAGTGGGCTTCGGGCTTTTGAGAGCCTAGGCGCGCCCCAGGTGCGCTTTTTTAGACACAGGAACTAAATAAGAACAACAAGAGAACATCTTTCACTCTCAGTGTCCAAGGGAATGTATGCTCTTTGATCATGATGGAGGGAGTTGTGCTAATGTGGTTTCACTTAGCATGGTGGAGAAACTCAATCTCCATGCCTCGGCTCACCCTCACCAGTACAATATTCAATGGCTCAATCAAGGTAAAGGCTTACAAGTTAACTTAAGATGCTTGATTTCATTCTCCATTGGTCAGAATTACCAATATGAGCTATGGTGTGACATTATTCCCATAGAAGCATGTCATATTCTGTTGAGAAGACCGTGGCTATTTGACAAGAAGGTAAAGCATGATGGATACTTCAATACTTATACCTTCTCTAAAGATGTAAAGAAGATTACCCTAGCCCCTTTAAGCCCTTATCAACTCCACAAAAATAAGCCACAAAAAAAACAATGAGCATTCGGACCTCTTTCTTACTTGTAGTGAACCATTACGTAAAGCTTCTTACCATGAGTTTAGAGCTTTTAAGGAGTGGATTCTCACTGCCCTAGATGAGTTCGAGAGCTCTCCCCCAAGCCATCCATTAGCCATTTCAATCCTTAAACGTTTCATTCATGTCTTCCCCGAAGACATATCCTCGGGTCTACCCCCTAAAAGAGCCATCCAATATCATATGGACCTCAGTCCCAGAGCCATACTTCCAAACAAACCAGCGTATAGGATGAATACTAAAGAGACCAAGGAGATTCAAAGGCAAGTAGAAGAATTGATCTCCAAATGGCTAGTTAGGGAATCACTTAAACCTTGTGCTGTCCCAGCTCTTTCAGTCCCAAAAAAGATGGGAGCATGAGAATGTGTGTGTACAACCGAGATACCAACAAGATTACTATCAAGTATAGGCATCCCATACCACGGCTGAAAGACATGCTAGATGAACTACATGGTTCTAAGGTGTTTTCCAAAGTGGATTTGAGAAGTGGCTCCTATCGGATTCGGATTAGAAAAGGAGATGAATGAAAGACAACTTTCAAGACCAAATGAGGTTTATATGAGTGGTTCGTGATGCCATTTGATTTGTCCAATGCACCAAGTACCTTTATGGGGCTTATGACCCAAGTGTTTAGGCCTAACATTGGTAAGTTTGTGGTTCTTGAGACGAAAAACTTTTAAGGCAACCTTAAAAAGTGCATGTTCTCCACCAATGAGGTGACCTTTTTAGGTTACATTGTGATTGTTCAAGGCATCAAAGTGAATGAAAGCAAGGTAGAGGCTATTCGGTCTTGGCCTATTCCAAAGAGCATTTATGATGTACAGAGTTTCCATGGGCTTGCCTCATTCTATAGGTGGTTCATAAGAAACTTTAGCACCATTATGGCCCCTATAACTGAGGTGATTAAGGGTTCATCCTTCAAATGGACTCCCTTTGAAGAGATCAAGTCCAAGCTAACTCAAGTCCCGGTGTTAGCCTTGTCGTGTTTTGACAAGGTTTTTGAGATTGAATATGATGCTTCTGAAGTTGGAATTAGTGGAGTTCTTGCACAAGAAGGAAGAACCCTAGCTTTCTTTAGTGAGAAATTGTGTGATTCAAGAAGAAAGTACATTCATATGATAAGGAATTTTATGCTATTGTGCGGGGTCTTGAGCATTGGAGCCATTATTTGATGGCTAGCGATTCATATTGCATTCTGACCATGAGGCCTTCAAGTACATTCAAGGGGAGCACAAGCTGAACTCAAGGCATGCTAAATGGGTGGAATACCTCCGATCATTCCACTTTACAATCAAGCATAAATCTAGGAAGCTAAACCAAGGAGCTAATGCCTTATCAAGAAGGCACTTGTTGCTGTTTCAACTAAATGTCTGTATTATGGCATTTGAGCATCTTAAGTCCCTTTATGATGATGATGAAGACTTTATAGAGCTTTACACAGATTGTCAAAAGCATCCCAAAGGAGATTTTCTAGTCCAAGAAGGGTACTTGTTCAAAGGTACTTGTTTGTGCATTCCCAAGTGTGGCATCAATGAGTTGGCAATTAGAAGGATTAATGTTAGTTCTCTGGCTGGACATTATGATGAGAACAAGACCCTTAACATGCTAGGGGAACATCACTTTTGGGCTCTGGCCAAACATGAGTAAGGATGTCGGAGGTGTGCTACTTGTCAATCGGCTAAGAGTCACTCACTCACTCCCTCGTGGCTTATACACGCCTCTGCCCATTCTCACCCTTCCTTGGGTTGATCTGAGCATGGATTTCATCCTAAGGAACAAAGACTCTATCTTTGTAGTGGTGGACCGGTTTTCCAAGATGGCTCATTTCATAGCTTACAACAAAACCAATGATGTCAGTCACATTACCGAGTTATACTTCAAGGAAGTCACGAGATTGCATGGTATTCCAAGGTCCATTGTCTCGGACCGTGATACCAAGTTTCTTAGTCACTTTTGGATCACTTCGTGGAAGCAAATGGGAACCAAGCTCAAGTACAGCACCACATGTCATCCACATGTCTTGAGGGCTTTTATTAAGTCCAATGCCAAGGCGTGGGGTTTGCTTCTCCCACTTGCTAAATTTGCTCATAACAAGGCACCAAGCAAGACTACAGGGATGTCTCCCCTTAAGGTGGTCTATGGGCCTGATTCATTAAGCCCCCTTAATCTCATGCCTAGAGCCGCAGATGAGAAGCATAGTGTGCAGGCAAGCAAAAGGGTGGAGGAAATTTAGAAACGCCATGCGCAAGTCACGGCCAAGATTGAGAAATCCAGTGCCTCCTACCAAGCTCAAGCCAACAAACACAAGAAGAGAGTAGTGTTTCAGCCCAGGGATTTAGTGTGGATTCATTTGAGAAAAGAGCATTTTCTATCTAAATGCAAAAGCAAATTGATGGCAAGGGCTAATAGGCCTTTTGAAGTCTTAGAAAAAGTAAATGACAATGCATACAAGATCAATTTGCCCGAAGACTTTGGTGATTCAACCACATTCAATGTGGCAAATTTGAGTCCTTATTTGGAGGATGATCATCTAGTTAATTTGAGGGCAAATTCTCTTCAACAAGGGAAGGATGATGGCAGTCCATCCATGGAGCATGATTCAGGCCCCCAAAACAGTCAAGGAAGTCCAAGTTCTAGCACCAAGGTCTAAGGATTGATCCAATCTTAGATTAGACAAAGTTCTGGTTTACCTAGTTTTGATCCAATGCACAAGCCCCGGCTTGTGCATCTGATTTCCTAAACCTCCATGAGGTTTAGAGCCATTTTTTCTGCTTAGGATGTTAGCCAACATCCTCAACTATCAAGCCATGAAGAGAAATCCAGGTTAAGTCAAGTGCCATGGGGATTCAGTAGCATCAAGTTAACTGTTGCAATTGTGGCTCAAATTTGACCCGGTTTGAGTTTCTAATTGGTTATCCTTCCTAAACCTAATCTAGGCCTAATTTCTTCACTTGGGGTGTTCATTAACATCCTGATGAACACATGCATGCTTTAAAATCAAGTCTACATCAAGCAGAGGTCATGAAGCCAACTTGCTCAAAATTGGAACTAATCCTAGTGTTTCACTGTTTTTGACTTTGCAATGCTTCTGCCTTCTAGAGGAGGCTTTGGGGACCTGCCTACTTGCTTGCTAGCTAGCTTAAGGGACCAGAAACATCATCATTGGGTGTTTAGCAGCTTTGGAAGACAACTTCGCTACTAGGAGGAGAGATAAAGATTTGCTAGCAATCTGACTGGGTAGCCAAAAAGGAACCAGCAGTAGCAGCCATTTTTCTCTTTCCCATATGCAATTGGATCACTTTTGAGCTAATCAACATGTTCCAGCTTGAGTTTAGCCATTGAACAACTTGTTAGACTCACCGAATGTGATTAGCTAGAACTAAGCATGCTTTGTATTCTGATTAGTTTAAGCTTGATTAGTGGTTTCCTAACATGTAAGGACCCTCATTCCCACTTGGCGGCAAGAGGGGGACATGTATATATGCTTGCTTGCTAGCATATGGTAATGAGATTTTGAAGATTGCATGAATGAAATTGAGCCTTTGCTCTTTTGAACTCAAAACTCTCTTCTAATTTATCCTTGCTTTAGGCCGAGTAAGATGGTGATCTAGCAAGAGTCTTAGCTCCTCTTTGGTGGTGTTTCTGTATCCAAAGAGAGGTTAAGGGTCCTAACAACATTCTTGGTGGTGAGAGTGTAGTTAGCATCCATTTAACCCCCCCACTCTCTATCCCGGTTTCAACTTGGTTCATTTTACTTGCTTGCATTCTTTTTTGGCTTAGCTTGCATTCTTATTTGAGTGTGACTTAATCTTGGCCAGAATATATCAAATATCAAGGGGATGATGGTAATTTTTGGACTAAATTATAAGAAATTCATAAGGGTACTTAAAAATTAAGTCAAAAAATTCGTGGTCAAAAAAATTAATATCATTAACCTCAAGGTACGTAAAAGTTAACTATCCAAACAATACTACAACGCATCTAAGCAATTAAAACTATACGGCTGAGAGCAAAGAGAAATAATCACATGCAACTCTAAATACTTTTTGCGAAGACAAAAGGTACAATAAACATGGACCCTGCTATCCATGCCATTTCAGTTCGGTTGCATGACAGCATTTCTATAGTTGACTTTAACAAAATTATTGCTAATCATTGAATTTCACCTTTTTCATACTCCCAAGCTTGAAGTATCATCTCAACCTGACAGAAACACAAACAAGTAGTTTTATAATCATAAAAAAGAAAGGGAACAATGTCCCCAGACATTAGCAGAGTGAATGGTTTAGTTATTACTTCCGATCTTTCACTTCTTTTCTTTCTTTTTTCCTGGGGCATTAATCTTTTAATATTTGGACATCTGTATCATACTCCTTTCAGTCAACTTTCAATTCTTCAGGTAGGTTTCAATGCATAATGACACAATGGGAACATGAAACCAATCTTCATTGACTTTCTTTATAATGACTGAAGCAGGAAACTGAAATTTCACCCTACAAGAATGCTAATATGAATGAGGAACCAAGATGTCAAAGAGTCCAAATGTCTGCTGACTTTGACTTTCTCCATTATCCTGATATGTATTATGTAAGCCACTGGAAGGCATAAAAAAGAGAACACAACACAATATTAGAAGACACAAAAAGCAACTGTTGCAGCCATCGAATAAGACCACCATCATCATCCCTGTTATAAAGGTCTTAGACTTTCATCAATACACTTCCCATCAAAACCTTCTCAAAAAGCACATGAAGTACAACTGTTGGCCTTGCTGCCTTGGCAATGCAAGTTGCAGGTACACAGAGACAGAGCAGATTTACATTACAGTCACTGGTGTACACGCAAAAGTGGGTCTGATAAAATACACGTAATCTCAAAAAAGACTCTTATCTTCAAGTGGACCTCATAATTGTCCAATGACGCTGATGAAGGTCAAAGAAGCTCAAAGTGGACACCCTTTCATAAGATTTCTAGATATGCCTCTGCATAGAGCGCAGCTACAGACATCACAGCCTGAATGTAAGAAGGGGGATTAAATGACATAAATTGTCTGACCGATTTTCCGAACACTTAGGCCCTGTTCTTTTCGTAGGTCCTTTTGGATTTACCAGCCTCAACCTACTTCAACCTACTTCAACCAGCTTCAACCAGTTTCAACCCACTTCAACCAACTTCAATCCACCTGAAAAAAATTACCAACCTCAACCCACTTTAACCCACTTGAACCTACCTCAACCCACTTCAACCAATTTCGACCCACCTCTTCATAATTACATTTTCATTATTTTAACCCACTTCAACTCACCACAAAAAAATATACCAATTTTAACCAACTTCAACCTACCTCAACCAACTTCAACCCACCTCAACCAACCTTAACCCACCTCACCCATTTACCCACGAAAAGAACAGGCCCTTAATTTCCACAGTCAGATTTTTTTTGGTGGGGGGGGGGGGGGGGGAGATTGGGATTCCAAACAAATTTTGTCCATAGTAACCAAGCTATGGTTGTAGCCCCATAAATAACCTACTCGCTTATTGGCAGCCAATGACCCTCGTAAAGTTGTGGAGCACAAATGCTTAGGGATTATAAACATCAAACTACGTTCAAATATTTTTAGCCTTAGAAAAGACAGAATATATACAGTGGAGTGAAATATGAAGATGTATCCACATCTTTTCCAATTAGTGGAGAAGTGCTATAGTAAGAACACATACCACCAGTTCATGACCATACCAACATATTTCCACTATTGTACGCATGTCAATCTAATGTTCCCTACTACAGACGTTGAAAGAGCAGAGGAAAGAAATGAAGAAAGCCTTGTGTGGCTGAACGAACAAGCCATACCAAAAAGGGGGGGGGGACTCCCCTTTCGTTTCTGTTATAGAAGCCAAAAATGTTACGTATCTATCCCCAAATTACTCCCTCCATCAATAGAACTTGTCACAAAAGATTCCTGTATGCAGAAGTTGCAAAACCATGGGCAGAATTTCTTTATAGACCAAAAGGCATAGTCCTCACCCCAGAAAGAAATTTTTTTGGCGAGGGAGGATAGAGAGATGATCGCATTAGATGATGGTCCCTAGAATTTTATCTTCCCCATTAATTGACAAGTTCTACGAATTGGAGACAGTAAAACAAATTGGGAGGACGAAAAAT
The DNA here is from genome assembly GCA_017589665.1 of Selenicereus undatus. Taxonomy (NCBI): domain Eukaryota; kingdom Viridiplantae; phylum Streptophyta; class Magnoliopsida; order Caryophyllales; family Cactaceae; genus Selenicereus; species Selenicereus undatus. The sequence continues at coordinate 108,602,870 of JACYFF010031955.1, read as the reverse complement.
GTCTAATTGAATACAACAGAAAAAGAACACCACAATATTGCATACGCTTATTGACATCAAGCATAAAAATGAATGAAGTTACAGGAAAAAGTTTGAAGGTATTACACACTTTATCAAAATCTTTGACAATCTTGGCTTCCAGCGATGAATTTTCTTCATACTCCATCCACAAACCATGCATCTCTTTAGCTGTGATTTATAATTAATATGCAGCACAAGTCAAAACAATCAAGAAGACATATAATCACATGGGAAATGTATGCCAGGGGATGAAGGTGTTTCTAATTTCGTAACAATAACTTTCTTTATCACAAGATGAGAATATAAAGATGACTAGAAGAGTCAACAGGCGAAAAGTGAGACAGGTTACCTCTTGCTCCTCCACCAAGGAGATTGTACATGTGGTTGAGCGCTTCCCGCTCTCTACGACTCTTTTCCGACTTGGGGATCCCATCAGAAGGTGTAATATCACCAACAATGGCTAAAACAGAAAAAAGAAAAACACCATACAAAGAAAGTTGAAAATGCATACTTGGAAGAGCACACAAAGTCTTGTGAAAACAGAAAAAAGCACTGTTTCCCCCATATGCAATTCTCAAAAAATTACATATACCACTTAATATATGATATCCAACAGACATCCATGTTCAAGCAGTACCACCAACAAAACATTGCATCTTATACATACATCTTATGTACATAGCAAACCTTCATTACCACATTTCTGAACTAATCAAGTTCTATCAACCTAATAACATAAACCTAAGTAGTTGTGAGGAGGGACCAAAGAAGAGGTAAAAGCTTGTTTTAGAAAACCAGGGAATGATCCCATATCTGAAAAGTCCAGACGTTTTTATGGCTTCAAGAGAATTTCATTGGCATTTTAATAATTTTTTGGTGAAAAATGAAGATATTAATGGTAGTTTGGCAAGATGCATTTCCCCATCTGTTTAGAATTCTTTTTAGGGAGTTATATTTCTTATTTTCAAGCAAAGGTTATTTATAGATTACATAGCCATGCTGATAGATATTAATTCATTCTCCAACAAGAAAATGATATTAAAGATAGAATGGGCATTCTTCTAGCAGACCTTTTCCCTTTCTCTGCTGATCTTCCCTCTAAATTCCCATATTTCACTTTCATTTCTCTTTCATTTCTCTGTCATTATGTCTGCTACTCTTCTGGTCTCCTTCATTTCCCTTCCTGGTATTTATCAACCAGAACTTGCATCTTTGACCATCTATCGAAGCATACCGTAATATCATTTTGAATATTATATTCCCCTGGCTAACCATATTTAGTCAATCAAACAGATTCCCCAGAAATAAATAGTGATATACTAATATACCAATATTTCACTCTTTAATTAAGGCTTTTTCCTAAAAATCAAGTTGGTGCAAACCTGAGTAAAAATGAATGGAACCTTCTATAGCATAACTTCTATCTGATTAACTTTAGCTAAGAGCCCATTAATGCGTTCACGAAATGCTTAGGAAGAACACATAGATTGAAAAAAATATATATTTAAGCCCAACACCAGATATATTTTCAGATCTTCATAGGAACCCTTTTTGATTTGAGGTGCCAAAACATGTCTGTTTTATGCAGGCACCAGATCACATTAATATTCCAGTCGATATGACCAGTGTTACTCAGACTCGGCCAACAGGCATACCCATCATGAAGTTACCTCCCTCCTTAAGCGTACAGGCAATGAGCCAAAGTCCCCCCCCCCCAAACCACACAAACAAGAAAAGAAAAGAAAAACAAAACATAAGAATTACACTTGAAAGTAGCTTTTCCACTGCTCGCATTGCTTGCTCAGCTAAAATAGCTAAATTTCTTCTATTTACAAGGATGTGATTCAGAAAAGACCCACCACTCATTTTTATTTTTATTTTTTTGATAAGGAAAAGGTAATATATTAATAATAAAATATTAAAAGCTCAGCTGCACAGTGAGCATCATACAAAAGGCTATATACATCCTAAATATAAACTATCCACACAATCAGCCAAATCAATAGAGGAAGAGCGAAGCTTCCCATTCTTCCAAAAGTAGAGAGCCTTTATGAAATTCTCTTCCAAACTCTGTAGAGGAGTTTCTGTGCTTTCAAAAACTCTTTTGTTTCTCTCTCTCCAAATAAACCAAAAGATGACATGAGGTAGGACCATTGCTTTCTCCTTCTTCTTCTTCTTAACTTTCCTACCAAAGAAACCCTCCCAAGCCAAAAGATGGCTCCTAATGGAATCAGGAGCAATCCACGAAATGCCCACCACTCATTTTTTTTTGTTTCATAAGTTGTTTCTACCACTTAAGGGGTTGTTTGGCCCATAATCCTCTTTGGATTTAGGTATGGACAAAAAACCAACTCATTCCAACGGTAAATGTTTGGGCTCCTGTTCCTTGGGGCCAGGGGAAGGACATATCAGAAGGTTTTGCTAAACCCCATAAATGAAAGAGTGTTTACTGAAACTCCCCAATTCCTACTGGTTTACATAGACCAATAACAATTCCAGACCTTCCATTCAATTATAACTCAAACCAAACACATGGCACTAGGTATGGTTCTATGGGAAACCATCATAATACCTTATGTTTGCATGTATTATTCTGTTCCATGCAAATTTTGTTGAACCAAGTAATGCCCAATTAGGAAGGTAATGATGAACCCAAGATGTCCTATCTCTCATTAGTCTTAAAAAAATATTTTAGTCATGTCGTATAATTTTCCAAAATTCGGAAAGTAATAGATAATCCAAGAATGACTGTCACATTAGTCTAAAAAATATCTTAGTCATGTCATATGCTTATTTGCATCATTGAATTCTTCTGTTGCTAACAGGGCAAAATGATAGAATGAATTTTTTTTAAAAAAACATTAGGCATGACTGAAACTATAGCCCCTTTCTAATATAATAAGCACAAAGATGAGAGAATTCCTTCAGGAGGAAGTACTTGGTGGTTGGTACCATGAGTGCTTAGTAGGATCTCTCTGGTATAACATTGAGGTGTTAGTAGGCTTAACTAGGTACCTATGTTTAAAAAAGCACGCCCCTGGCACACCTAGGCTCACAAAAGCCGAAAGCCCAATCCCTTGCACCTTACAAGGGGTCAAGCCCAACTCATTCTTTAAGCCCACAAAAGCCCGCACTTTTCTCCGCTTCAAACGTTGGCTCAAAACCACCCAAGCAAGCACTTTATGGCAAAAGATGATGGATAGAGAGAAAAGGGAACACACACCATAAAAAAACACACATACCTTTAGATGACTCTTACCTTTGCTATGTTATTCAATTTCAGGTAGAAATTGAAGAACCCTAATTTTTGAATGGAGGGTTGGGTTGTAGTTCAAGGCTTGTACAGTGTTCTAATAAAGACGGAGTTGGCCACTGTTTTCCCATACTTTTCCAACGGCCAATCTAGGTCTGTCTCTCTCTCTTTACAACAACACCTCCCAGTGTGGGTCCTGCTTTCGCGGGGTCTGGAGAGATCCAGCTGTATGCAACCTTACCTCTACCGGTATTCTTACCCATAGAGAGGTAGACAACTTGTCTCTCCCTCTCTCTAGATGGTAAATATGGTGCAACCAATAATATGGAAATGATTAAAGAAAATACTTCCCTTTCATTCTAATGTGCCGTCAAATATTATTTCCTCACTCTTTTCTTTTGTTTTTTTTGTTTTTTCCTCTCTTTCCTAAAATGCCTTTGGAATTGATGGATCCAATATAAGATCCTATAGTATGGGCCTCTATGATGTCTAATCACTTGTTTAATGCTATCATCTAAGTTATTTGTCTAAATATGATTTGGAAATGATTTTTAAGCATTTTTTAGTAAAAGTGCATCTCGCGTCCAAAAAGCCTGCGCCCTGGGCCGCAGGACCCCTTGCGATTTTGTGCGCCTCCGACTTTTTTATTCTAAGCTAGGTACTAGTAGCAGAAATTCAAAACTATTCTGCTTCCTCATAAGCTCTAAACTGCGCATGGAAATGGTACCCACAGAGGGATATCCCCTGAAGCCTTTCGCTGCTATGGAAAACAATCAAGAATGGATGAATATTGTTCATTTTTTCATTCCTCTCTACCTGTCCATCCTCACATCCTTTTTTAACTTATTCCTCTACCAATTCATCTAATTTTGCTGCCCCTTAACTCTAACATTGAACTGTCTTAATCATAGCACATGTTACATCCTGAAATGACATTATTCGCACAACCTATCAAGACAGGGAAGATGCCCATAAATCGAACTTCCCAGTATTCTATCTTTCAAATCAACAAGATACATGTCTCTTTTTACGTATCAGTGGTAGCTATTAAAACCTATCAAACTAATCATCTAGCAAGCTCATAAACAGAAGGCTGGAAAACTAAAACATGTTCCCCTACCTTCTGCTATGTCGTGGACAATTGCCATTTTCACACACCTGCAAGTTCAAAAAAATCATCAATACTGAACTCGATTAACCACATAACCAGGTTACAAAATTTCAAAGGAACAAACAAATGCCTGAGTGACAAGGGCCATCATCCCCTAATTGTGGGGTCCAACTTCTGATCCCTTTTGTGCCTATTTTGATCCAAAAAGATAAGATTCCACTACATCAAACACCTCAACCACACAGCATCAAAACCAAAACTGTTTAAGATAGTAAGCTGATACGATTAACAACTAAGTATATCCAAAATTATAGAAGAATCATTGGCAGGAAACAAATAAGTACTTTCCTAAGACTCCAAAATCACAAGCGCCCCATACGAAGCAACCATTTTCAATCCCCATTGACTTATTCCCCCCTAATTCACTCCCTAATAAGCAACTTAAGAGATAAAAAAACAAACCCAAATACAAAATCCTTACTTGTCACGATCAACACCGGGAACGTCAGGAAAAATAAGCGCCATTAAGCCCATTCGATACATATGGTCAGCAATGGATTCAGGGTTTTGGACCCCTCTCTTAACCCACCCAGCCCTCTTCGTAGTCTGAGACATTTAAAACCCAAAATTCAACATCAAAAACAAGCAAATCCCACTCACATTCACACACAGATAGATACAGATGAATGTAGAGAGATACAGACCTTGAGACTGTGGCATAGAGTGAGAAAGTCAACAGCAGAAGAGGGAGAAACGGAAGCTTTATTGTCAGGGGCGTCATCGTCATTGGTGGTGATGTCGTTGTGGGAAGGGGAAGCCATGCGAACAAGCCTGGGAGAGGTGGCTTTGATGAGAGGGGAAATGAGGGCAGGGAGGGTGACCAGTGTGCTTCTGCCTACGCTCAACATCTTTTTTCCTGGGTTCACTGTCCCCACCCTTTTCAACCCATTTTGGTTCCCAGGCCTAGCTTTTATTTGGCAAAAACCCATTTGTTATCTCTTCGTACTTATTACCTTTTTTTTTTTTTAAGTGGATTCAACCTACTAAGCCCCTATCTCAGAGTACCTAACAAGTTTTGACGAATCAGAGAGCGGATGTCGAAACCTGGATAAGGTTTCAGGAATACAAGCTCACCCACATATATTTTTGCACAAAGTAGAACTGCGCCCCCCAAGATCGAACCCAGGAGGTGGGGTGGCAGGTGTTGTGTTGCCCACACCGGCCAACACAACTTCGACCTTCGTACTTATTACTTACATATTATGCATGTACAGTTTTATTTGTACAAATGGGCATGTTGATGGTCACATATAAAATGTTTATCTGATAGTGTTAAGTGAAAAATTAATTTTTACATATTACATATTTGCATATATCTGATTTTAAATTAAGAATATTTCATGTCATCTAAACTTTTCTACTAGATGAAAGAGAAGTTCTTGAATTTTTTATAGTTTTGAAACCTAGATATCAATTAATTAAGAATTTATTGTTATCTAAAATTAGTAATCAAAAGGCAGAAACATGATTTATTATTTAAAGTACAGAAAGGAGGCGACACATTTCATTAGCATGACAAAGAAATATGAAAGCAACGATTGCTAGATTTATAGTTGACAATTGATACAAGTACTTGTCGATATTTTATTTGACATATTTTTATTTAAAAATTAATTTTTGTATAGTAAAACTAACTATAAACGATTCCAAGTAGAGAGTTTTCTTACAATAAAAATTAGCTAAATAAATAAAAATGCTTTTGAAAGTTAAAATTGATGTTCTTTTACACCAAAAAAAATAATTATAATCTCTATAAATGTGAATCTAAAAACTAGAGCGGGAAAAGTCTGGCGTAATACGATAACACGACCTGAACTCGGCTTTAAGCCACCGAGAGAAATCCAAACCCGACACAAATTAATTTCGATTCGAAGTCGACACAGTTTAACCATTTAACGTAAAATATGCTATTTTTTTATTTTAAGTAAATATAAACTATTTTCAAAAACCAATATAACATTAACTCAATCATTAGATGGGTCAACCCCAATCAACCTATTACCTAACCATGAGGATACACCCCTTGCAAACTGAAGGGCAAAATTTGGGTTGCCAGTGCAATAGTGACCAGCGTTCAACTAAATTAGCCCGCCTACTCCTCCCGGCTCCCCCAATCCTTGCTGTGTCTCGGTGCCGGGACGTTCTCTTGCAGAGCCTCTCTCTCTCTCTCTCTCTCCCGCCGATATACGTGCAGAAGCACACTGGTCATCGTTTTCCAGTAGAAAACCCTACTTTCATGAAATTCTTCCGGCCAATGCATTCCCGAAACTGAAATACTTCCCTCTTCTGATTATGGCGGCCTTCCGCAGGCTCGCTCCTTTCCGTGCATTCGGTGTTTCTGTTCAGAAGCTTAGTTATTCGTATTCTTTGGCCACGGAAGGTGCTTAGCTTCTCTTTAATTCTCCAAAATTTCAAATTGTTTTGTTATTTTTTTCCCGTTGAAATTTGTTGCTTTGATGATTGATTAGTACTGTTTTGGAATGCTTAGTCTTAGGATTAGAATGGAGTTTCCGTCAGTACAGTAGTGATCAGAATCAGCAGAGAATGGAGGACGTGGAAATGGACAAGGTTGAGATAATTCGTCGAGAATTTAATGCCGCTAGGCATAGTTTTCTCAAAATTCCCGATGCACTCAAGTCTATGCCCAAGATGAATCCTGAAGGTGCTATTCTTTAATGGGTCACTTTTTATATGGTCTGAAATGCACATTTTATTCTGTGTGAACATTGAATGATGGGATTAAGGAAATATTTTCATTACTTTTATAGGGATATACGTGAATAAAAACTTGCGGTTGGACAAAATTGAAGTGTATGGTTTTGACTATGATTATACATTGGCACATTACAATGCTAACTTACAGGCCTTGATTTATGACCTTGCTAAGGAGCATTTGGTCAACGAGGTTGGTTATTCATCTGTTTGTTCTGCACTTGAAGTGATTGCTTAATGCTATTGGAAGTGGGTTTTGTTTAGTTAAAACTAATTGAACCATATTATTCTTTTAGCTTAGGTATCCGGAGAGCTGTTTGAAATTTGAGTATGATCATACCTTCCCTATTAGGGGCTTGTATTATGACAAGTCAAAAGGGTGCCTCTTGAAGTTGGATTTTTTCGGATCAATTGAGCATGATGGATGCTACTATGGTCGTCGTAAGGTGTGTTCTCGCTCAAGAATAATCCATCTTAATGCTTTGGTGTCATTTCCTATTTGTCTTAGATTCATGGTTATTTGCTTGTTTTCTTATGCTATATTCGCTATTCAAGTACTGCTGACATGAGCTTGAAGGATAAGTGCAGAAATTTAGTCTGAACTTTCGAGTGGTTTGATATTCAGATACTATACATATAAGTGACTGCAGTCAAGTTTAAAAGCATTATGCAGATAATATTTGCATTGCAATCTAGGTTAGGATCAAACATTAATGGTAGATTTACTTTGTAATTTAGGGTCAGAGGCTGAACCGCTGAAGATCTCAGGCGTTTTATAGTGCCTGTTTTCTTTGTTTGGATTCCTGTGTCATTTTTTTTTTTCACTTGGAATCCAAACAAATATGGAGAAATTAAAGTCTGTAATATGAAATTTGAAATTTGAAATTTGGGTAAAGTGAGGTGTGTGATTGAAATATGGGTAATTTAAGGCTATAAGGTGAAATCTCAAATTGTAATATGTTAATCTAGAATATACATTATATTGAATTTTATTGTATCTTAAGTTATAGCCTTAGAATGAAAAAATATCTCCACTTTTCATGCTTTGTACTTGCAAATAATATTTTCACGTGTATAGGATGGTTTTATTAGGTTTGTACTTCAACCCAATTGGATGCTATATAGCTTGAGTTGCAAAATTTTCATGGGCATGGTTTTATTATTAGGGTGGTTTCATTTGCAAAATTTTTGGCCTTTTCCAGTAGGAAAATCTGATGCTGGATGCTACTTGGTTAAATTCAGGGTCATTTAGAATTTGTATATTCTGGGCAAGAAAAGCGTTGTTTTCTGACAACGGACCCTACATGCAGTAAATTTTGTTTATAAGAGAAGGTTGGGCTGCTGGGAGCATCAAATTGAAATGCATATCTTGATTTATCTAGATCTGACCGAAATTTTTTCCCTAATTTACCTGTCCAGCTTAGCCGCGAGGAGATACTAGAAATATATGGGACAAGACATATTGGTCGTGACCAAGCACGGGGACTTGTTAGTTTGATGGATTTTTTCTGCTTTAGTGAGGTTAGTTATTGCTTCATTCTATTATTGGTAGAGTGGAGCGGTTTTGTTTCCAACTAGTCTTGCATCAGTTTCGTTGAAGTGGTGTTGCTGTAGCTATTAATGTATTTGTCATCCTCTACAAATGTCAAATGTGATTGTAAATTTGGCTGTAACCATTTTTCCTTATCATATGATGGCTATTACCTAAAGTGACTTGGTATCTTGAATGGCATGTAACAAATATGCTCTTTTTTCAGGCTTTTGAGTGGCTGTCTCTATGAATACATGTTGTTATGCGGCAGTAGATGCCTTCATGCTAAAATAGCATAGTTCTTTTGTTTTAAACTCAATACAAACTTACAGTTGAAATGCACATCATATGTTTGGGTGATAATAATGGATTCAAAATCTGGCCATTCCGCGATGGAACGGCCATATCAGAAACGTTTTGAGTTGGTCAAAACCGAACCGTGTTTTCACTGCGATATAGAACACAATTGCCACATTAGACTGATTTTTCCTTAATGTGACTGAAACGGCATTTTGAATCCTTGGTGATAATGAGGTGTTCAGCATCAAAGAGCAAAGCACACATAGTATTGTCTTGCCCAAGGTCAAACGTGGTTATAAATCATCAGCAAGGTGTCCGCTTAAAAAGATTTTTCGTATTAATAGACTCTTATTTGTATTGTGATCCCTATCTCTGTTTCGCAAATAGAAAACTAAAGAGTACTTCAACAAAAGGAGAGTTTTGGTGAATGAGAATTTGTGCTTCCCCGAGAAAGCTTCATAATTATTTGAAAGCATACTACAATGCACCATGTGGAGTGTAATTTGTACTCTCCCTACATGGTTCAAAGCTATGGTGATGCCACCCTATATCTCTAGACGGTTGAAAGGGAAACTCCACGGAACATATGGAGAGCCTAGATGGTGTCTATCCCAAGACAGGATTACTGGAAGCTCAACTCCGGAAAGTCTGGCATTTTGCTAAATAAAATCTACTAAGTTATTGCAAGGATGGCTGGATGGCACATCTCCAAACAAACTAATGGATATGGCCTTGTTTCTTCTGAGTATGGCAAATTATGAGGAGAAACTCATGCCCCTTTCAAGTTTCTTTCTTTGAGATGCTACTTGAATCAATTCTTACATTGGGATGTATTGAAGACTAAGGTTGTGAGAATTTGCATTGAAGTGATAATAGAAAGATCAGTGACTAAGCAACCAAACCAAGCTGATAGCCTGGCAGCGTTTGGAGTGTGGGGGGTCAGAAATAACGGCATGTCATCAATACTATCTAGGTCGTTCCTGCCAAACGCTATATTTAAAGTGCGTGAAGTGCCTACTGCTCTGCAGAAAAACAAAAAGAAATACTAGTTTAGTCAGTCATTTTTCTTTAGCCCATTCTATTCTAAAGTTCTTTTGTTTATCCCAGGAAAAGAAGAAAAATATCCCAAAACTTAAAGATTTGTAAATATATTGACCCCTGAACTTTTCTATAGAGGCTAAGCTAGGAGCACAGAAGATATATAGAAAGTCATTTCACTCCCTATCATCTGCATTTCATTGGAAATAAAAATATGATATTGCATTGCCCTTTGGAAGAGTTTAGAAGTGAGGAAACCCAGTTGGACAAGTGGTAGACTAATTACATTCCATGTAAAACATTAGGGGTTTGAACTTTGAACCCTACTACTGCAAGGGTCCGAGTACTCCTTTCTTGCGTTGCGAGTGGGATCCTTATTAACAGTTGTTACTACGTAGGTGTTTATTCTTGACAGGTTTTGGCTTGGCCCATCCGAGTTTGGAAATAAGTAGTGAAAAATGTGGACAATGTGTAATGAAGAGAGACATTAAGAAGCAGGAATAGAATGAGCAAATGGAACATTTACTTGCGCATTATTGCCTAGAAATTGCGCCTTATTTACTTTGCCTGTCTATTTTATTTGAGGCAATATTGTATTCGAATCATATTATACTAAAAGGACTTAGGTTCTTGGCAAATTCGTAGTCATTTTTTAATCTTTCGGTTTTCCTAGAAGGCAATTATTTGGTGTACTCAACAAGTTCTTTAATATTTTATCTCAAACCATTCTTATACTTAGGTATACCAAATGCATTGCATATCACAGTAGTGGCGGGGCGAAAATGCAGTTCGCTCAACTTCAAAACCTTTCCGGTGCAGCTGTTTCGGCTACATTTTGAATCCATACTATAGCTATTTTATAAGCCCTAAACTATTCCTTGGAGTTGTTTCCCATCTAAGAATCCAAACTGAGTTTTATATGATCGTGGCACATGGGTGAGGCTGTGAGGCTGCTTGGTTGTGCTATGCAGGACATACTGGACTGGACTGTCGGCTATTTGACAAAATGGTCAAAAATATAAAAGGGCAAAGGATAAATAAGACTCAATAAGAGTATTTGATGATTCTAAACTAAACAATCCATATGTGTTGTGCTCAACATGCGTTGTGTTCATGCAAATAAGGACAACTTGAACATGTGGTTACCTTGTTTTGTGATGCTATTATGTTGTGGTTCCATGTCATTGTCTTGTCTAATTAGGTTAATAATACTAAATAGAGTTTAAAACTATTCTTTTTCTATCTCTCTTTGTTTCTGTTAACTCTTTCTTTTCTTTTTTATTTTTGGGTTCCTTTTTTTTCTCAAACTTCATTTGTATGCTACCTTCAAGGCATGCCTGATTGCAGATATTGTGCAACACTTTGTTGATGAGAAACTGGAGTTTGATGCTTCTTATGTATATCAAGATGTTAATCATGCAATTCAGCATGTACATAAAAGTGGATTGGCCCACTGGAAAATCATTTCTGATCCTCAGAGATACCTTGTTAAAAATGTAAGTGACATAACTTTCTCTTATTAACTGCAAGTCATCAATTGATCATGATTATTGCTTATTATAATTATTATTTTTAAAAAAAACCCTAATGCTATCGTTTACCATGCTTTGTGCAATTCAACATACCAGGGCCAGTTGTTTCACTTTCTAAAGATGCTGAGGGAGCATGGCAAGAAGTTGTTCTTGCTGACTAATTCCCCATATTACTTTGTCGATGGAGGCATGAGCTTTCTCTTGGAGGTAATCGTGATTGACTTGAAGTTGGTTTCTTCACCATTTTTTGTTTAGTGTGATAAATTGGTAAGATTGATTGTCCTTATTTTCGGTGTGTATCTTTTCTTCTTTCTTCCCTTTTTCCTGGGTGGAGATCAATGTTGAAAACTGGTATGAAAAGCTAATGCTTTAGAGAAACTTAAGCCATTATTAGAGATACCATTTTCATGAAGTACAAAAACGAAAACAACTACTACCCATTATGGATCTTGTACATATGTGGAGATTTGTACGTTCAGAGCCTTTAGTGGCACAGGAAGATTTGCTTGCTAAGGAACAACCATTATTTTGTAACTTAATTGGAAATTATCAAATTGTAGGAATCTCAAGAATGGAACACTCTTGTACACAATTGTTGGATCTGCTACTGCATAACTTTGCCTTGACAAGTGGAGATCTCGGCGTGCCATTTTCTTAAACTGTTTGGCAAAAATTGTTTTCTCTATGTAAGAAGTTCTTTTGTGTATTCCTTGCGGAATAAAGTCATGTGGGGAATGGATTTATTGTAAGGCATTTTAGCACCTTATTTATGCACTTATTCATGAAACAACAAAAATATGGTCTATGGAGAAGCATAGTACCACCTTTCCAATATGCTAATCTTTTAGGGCCTGGTCGTTTCAGTGGTTACAAGAACCGGTCAGCGGTTGGGAGTGGTTATGCGGTTCAGAGAGGTTGTGATTAGGAGTTAGCAGTTGTGAGCACTTAGAAGCAATTGTCAGTAGTTGAGAGCAGTTGAGGGACAGTTGGATTAGCGTTTGTAAATAATGTAAGCAGTTGGGAGTAGTTGGAAGCAGTTAAAAGCAGTGGGAAGCGGTTGAGAGCAATTAAGAGCGATTGGGACTTAGGAGTAACTGTTAGCTGTTAGAAGCCGTTGGAAGCAGTTGCAGTTGGCAAGTGCTTAAACGAACAGGCCTTAGTACCTTTGGTTTTGTGCATTGATTTCTTAAAATCCCTAATTTGTTTGCATTGATTTTTCAGTACCGTCAATTGGATGTTCAATAATAATTTAGTACTGCGAAGCAGTTAATTCTATATTCTCCCCATACCTTGCGAAAGGAGAACCCACACCAGGAGTTGTTGGTTGAAGATATTGATTTTGCACTAAATTTTTTTACTAAGTTCCCAAAATTACCTCTCATTTCTCTTGGTCTGTTGTCTCTTGGAATCAGCCTTTGTACGGATAAGAATGTCTGTAGAGGTAAAATTGCCTACATCTGCATCTCCCCAGATCCCACGAAAGTGGGACCCACACTAGGAAGTGTTTTTGTTGATGTTCTCCTGGCCTTGTCTTGCTAAACCCTACCCATGCCTAACCTTCCTGATGTTGGGTTGTCAATCTTCACCGAAACCAACGTTGGTCAGCGAACCAGCATCCACTTACCTCTAGTTAACGCCTCCAGCTTCTCTCTGCCTTTCTCCCTGGTGCTCTCTGCCTTTCTCCAGCACCTTTTCTGGTGCAATTCATCCTACCCTAGGCGTTGGAGACCTTGCCGATGGCCTCTTTACCCCACAATCTCCATAAAACTGTGTCTCCTACTTTTATGGGCAGCCATGTAGCTCCTAAGCCTAGGGAGTTTTGGGGATGGGGGGGAGAGGGGAGACTTCCAGGGTTGCTAGTGGCCTTCCTTTGGCCTTGGGTATTTGGGTCAGTGCTAGAAAGGGGGAAGGGAGGAGTGAGAAGGACAGCAATGGGCTTTAATGTGATGCTGGTCAGTGACCTAGATCTGGTATCTTCCGCCATTAGTGAACCCGGCCATGGCAAGTATGGTTTGCACTCAGTTGGTTCTTAGATGGGGGTAAGGAGTTGGGGGGTTGGAGGTTGGAGGTGTGAGTGTGTGACTGAGGCTGTTGATTAGATCTTAGTTTTGGCTCTGTGTAGGTATGCTGTCACTTTTTGGTCTTGGCTGTGCCATTGACATATCTCAACCTTTCCTTTTCTAGGTCTTTTTGGTGGGTGGATATAGTTGTTTGCTCTTTTGATGCAGTTTAGTGATATATCAAGTCTGTTTCTAAACCTGTTTCATTGTATGCAAAGTGTGGTGAAGTATTAACGAAATGGCCTGTGATTCTTTTTTGTGATGTCATCAGGATTCCCTGGGCGCTGGAGACTGTTGGAGAGAACTTTTTGATGTGGTCATTGCGAAAGCCAATAAGCCAGACTTCTATATGTCAGAGCGTCCATTCCGGTGATTACTCTGTGTTCTCATATTGATGATCTAGATTTAGGCTTCAGTTTGACAAGACAAATGATTTTTGCTCTTTAATTTTGTATGATAGTTCAGGGATCCAAAGTGACTTAAAGGCATTATTACCATAGTTTACTAACCCCGTAGCATATATCCCTGGTTCTGCCACTTGAATGTATTTCAAGTGTGGAACAACGCCTCGCCTTTTATGACAATATGAACTCATGTCAATATGATCCATAGAAAATGCCATTTTGTGGTATCAGATTGTGGACAAGGCCATTTACCCTATGTTCAGCTGAATGTGGTGTTTGCATCCAAAGCTGTGGCCAACGTTGGCCTTTTTGTGCATTTTGACTCATTGTGTAAAGTATGAGGATAGAGGGTAAATACAGCGTCAGTCCATCATGAATACTCTCTTTCCTTGTTTTATGTTATGTTCCGATTCCAATTCCATGTAGTCTTTCTTAAACTCTGCCATATCTATGTTAGATTGTCAAGTGTCTGATGATGGTGTGGGACTTGGTAATTTTCTTGTATTATGTATTTTAGTCTACCAAACAAAGGGGCCCAAGTATCCACGTCAATGGTAATTTTAGGTGTTTGACATGGCTACTTGAAGTTATATGGGGAATTCAACTGGAATAGTGGTGTCCAGGCAACCTTAGATACGTAACAATTTTGTAATAACAAGTTGGAGCTGTTTTGTGCCATTATGGTAGACCATGTTTTTTCCGACTTATCAGAAGTACTTAGTGGTACTTATTAATATATATAAGTTGCTGAAAATTGTTGAAAGTTATTCAAAGATGCTGAAAGTATCGACAGTTGTTGAATGGTTAAAGAAAATGTAACTAGACGTTTTCAATAGCTACTTAATAGTGCTGAAGTTACTTAAAGTTCCTAAAAATTACTCAAAATTGCTGAAAGTTACTCAAAGTTGTTGAATGATGCTGAATGGTGGTGCATACTAATCATAAGTACTTATGATAAGATGAAAAGAACATTGGTAGGAGTTCTATAAAGATGCCAAACTTTTGCTTTTCTATTGTGAATATGGCACTGCAATTGTACATTTAGTAACAAGGGTCTTCACGTCTTTTTGCTTTCAACATGTCCAGTATTAGTTACAATTGTACGCTGGAGTTTTTATGGAGCATCTGTATAAATACCTATTATCTCGTGCTCCTTGTCAATTGTTTTTTCCCTGTGCGTCACTGCAGTACTGACAAGATTTTTAGTTCTGTGGCATAGGTGCTATGACATAGACAAGGAAACAATGGCATTCTCCAAGGTAGATGCATTTCTTCCCAATAAAGTATATTACTATGGATGCCTGAAATCATTTCTCCAAATTACCAAGTGGAAAGGTCCAGAGGTATGTTAACTACCCTCGGTCTGCAATTTTCATTTCTTTGTTATGAGTTGTTTGTTTTGTATACTAATTATGCTTGCTGGAATATTCAAGATTCCTTCATTTGAACTGCTAACTTTTTTTGGTTTTGGGCACCATGGGAAGGGGCTGTGGCTGTTATTTCCCATGCATTCTGGTCTCTCTTTTTAAACTTACTGTCCTTTGACACTTTGCTAGGTGATATACTTTGGTGACCATCTGTTTAGCGATCTTAGAGGGCCTTCAAAGGCAGGGTGGCGTACGGCAGCTATCATTCATGAATTGGAAGTATGTTGCTTTTTCAATTACTGAATGATTGCCTGTGTTATTGATCTATTTTTCTTGGGATGCATGCCACTTTCTGTGTTACAATTCTATACCTTTTGTGCCATCATTTTGAGCTAGTGACTGAAATTGATTCCTCCATGTTGAAGCTCTTATGATACTCAGACTAGTTGACTGTCTTATCAAATTGATTCAGTCGGGGTCTTTCATTTGAGATTCATAATGAAAAATAGAGGGGTTGTAGATGGACTGTAAGACAAGCTGCTGCTTTTTCATATTTTTCTTTTTTTTTAAGTTACATTAAGTCTGACAGTGTAGGTTTGATAAACTCATGCACGAAAACCCTTGCAGCCTTGCAGGCTGAGGATGACAGGTCCTAGGTATTTACGAAGGGTTATATTTAAGAAATTTGTGTTAAGCATGTAACTTGAGAAAAGCCCACTATTGGCTGTCTGTAATGCTAATCAAGAGGAAAGCATGTGATCTTTTAAAGGAAAATTTGTTCCAAATACCAATAGTCCCGCAGTCCTCCCTAAGTGGGTGTTTTTTTCTTGTTTTTTTTGGGGGGGGGGTGTAGATGTGGCAACTTACCTGTGAATTGCGGAGAGGCATTACGTTAGGCCCTAGATTAAAAACGATTGACTGCCTGCTACTGCCTAGAACAGAGGCAAAGGATAGTGTTGAGAGGCATTTTGCTTTAAGGACTATAATAATGCAAGGGGAAAAAATTGCACATAATTGGCCTTTTCAGCTACCGAGAAGATGGACTATGAGATTTCGACCTGTTTTTTGGAATTTTTTGCAGTTGGAGTCCAATGCTTAATAGCAAATGATAATTGGCCACCTTGGATTTCTTTAGATAACATCATTCATGAGAGTCAGACGGCATGATCATTTTTGTGTTCACCCTTGTGGATGGGTGACATCCCTAGAGTTTCCCATTAATTCCTCATACGTATTTTGAATACCCAAACCCAACCCCCCTCCCCCCGCCCAAAAAAATGAAAAAAGAAGTGTCAAGTATCGCATGCAGCTATGGGCAATCGGTCAGTGTGTTGACCTCTTGTCAAAATCATGCTGCTGAGCTATGATAAATCATCTCAACCACATCAGTATTCCATTATCAGTGTGTACGACTTTGGGAAATTATCATTGTGTAAATTCTTATGGTGCTCATGAATCAGAAAATTTGGGGAAAAGGAATTGGCATGGAGGGTTGACTTAATAGCTACTGAGGGACTTTTGGAGTTTCTTTTGCTTGATCAGCAGTGGTTAATCTCTCTTCTGTCGCTACATGAAAAAAAAGAAATAAAAGGTCAGCAGATGCAGGTTGAAAATGTAAATCCTACTTCTCAGACAGCAGTTTTTGTGTAAAGTATAATTCTGACTACTTCACTATCTATGCCTTTAGGTTGCTGCCAATTCTCGAGCTTGAGTCTAAAAGATTATTCACCAGCCAGACCTGAGCTTCTTTGCCTCGAAAAATATTAAAGTTGATATGTTCATTTTTGCTATTCCTTGTCCTTGCCTCTGGCATCTTTAGCATGTAATGGCAGCAGTAGTTCAGAGTTCTGAAAATTGAGATTGATTGTTCAATGATGGCAGATAAGGTCGACACATTTCTCTCAGAAAATGCCTTCGCGATGGAAGAGTTTCTGTGCATTAAAAATGTCATATAGTATCTCTGATGCAAAGCCTGTCAATGTGTTCTTTTCTTTTTCTTGGAATAAGGAAGAATGGTGTATTTTTTTTTTAATTTCTACAAGACATAAACGGAGAGGATGCAGATATGCTGTCCAGGATAAGTTCTAATTACAGCTTACGTAGAGGCCATTTACAAAAGACAGTACCAAATTAGGGTGAACAGAAGTCTTTGCTCCATAACTACAGTATTTTAACTCATTTATCCCTGACTGCATGGTTTAGTTGTCCATAAGAAGCCGGGGGGGGGGGGGCAAATAAGTTGCATTATCCTCAGGGGCCCTCTACTTTGCAACAAAGTAACTTGAAAAATACCATGATAGTTAATCTAGGCGCTGTCTTCTTACTTTCTTCCCAATGAACCTCTCCTAGACTTTGGTGGTAAATATGTTATATATGAAGAAAGATGTAGATTTACTATGGAAGATGATGCTTTTCCTTGGAATGCTTGGCAGGGAAGCTTTCTTGTGTTAAGTGGCCAGAGTTTAGATGGCATGCATATTTATTGAAGATTTGCCTTTGAGCATCCATAGTGGTGTCTCCATGAGTCAGAGCTTATTTGAGTTGCTGGCTTTCCATTCTTTCTATAGAATAGTCTGCTATGTATTGTTTCAAATGCCTTCTTTTTCTATTTTGATTTCTCTATCTTCATTCTCAGCCAGGTTCCTCTGTTTCTTTCTATAGGATTTGTCTAGTATTTTGCCTTCATTCTCTATAATATTCTTCCAGGGTCTCTTCAACAAAGCTTACCTTGGTGTTAAAATTATTTGTCTTATGAACAATATTAATGCTTTCATTTGATTGATGCAGAATGAAATACGGATACAGAATGATGATAATTATCGATTTGAACAGGTATCATCAGGAAAATTGTGCTGTCAAAGTTTAGTTCTTCAATTATTGTAAAGTTATGCAATGATTCATCTCATCTGTCACTAGCTTAGCAGTTTCTGATTGTCGGGAACTTCCATTAGTTCGTTTTTCGTAGTCTGTGTGCTTGTCTGGGTTTTGAAGATGGCCTTGAGCATCTATGTTACTGGGGCCCTACGTTGGGGAGTTGCATAATCTGGAATGCGTAATGTCCAGTTCTATATAGGCATTGCAGTGCAGTGCTCTGTGGTGATCCAATCCTTCATAGCCATTGCATAGTCTTCTCCTTATTGTCTTGAAATGTATGGCTTCACCTAAGTTATTCGGATTCATCTGCTAGTTCATATTCCCTTCAAGGAAGACATAGTTACTCTCATCCGCTTAGGGTATAAGCTATACCAGGTTTTAATTTTGGCAATGAAATGTCTAAAGCACCATACAAATAAAATCAGGCGCTCGATACCTAGTATGTATGTGCACGTTCGAGCTGCTAGATTGCTATTTTGGTCAGCACTTGAGTGACTAGGTGGCCACATACCCAAAGTTGATGCATAATTGTCTTGCCTCTCTTGATCAGGACTTTAAGAATGTGTGCATGCAGTCGATCCCCGACAAAAGGAGGGGCGAGGGAGCAAATTTGAAAATGAAAATAAAAAGAAAATAATGTGCATGACTGGAAGAGTTTAGACATTGCTTAATTTGGGTCTTTGAAACAGCCCCTCCCAAGTATTCTTCTGTTCTGGATGCATGTTCTAGAGTTCTATTTTTGGATTTTCGACAACTCACTTAACTTGTACACATGTTGCTTTATGCCAATCCTTTGTCAATTTATCGTCTTGCTTGGCACAGGCAAAGTTTCACATTATTGAAGAACTTCTTGGTAGATTGCTTGCAACTGTTTCACACAAAAGCGAAGCATACAATTCACTTTTGGAAGAGCTTAATGAGGAGAGACAAAAGGCACGCTGCACAATGAAGACTATGTTTAACAAATCTTTTGGGGCTACTTTCCTGACTGATGCTGGTCGAGAATCTTCTTTTGCCTATCACATACATCAGTATGCAGATGTGTACACGAGCAAGCCTGAGAATTTCTTATTGTATCCATCTGAAGCATGGCTTCATGTTCCATTTGATATCAAGATCATGCCACATCATGTGAAGGTATGTTCAAGGTTCCACATGTTTTGGTAAAATTTCCTTTTCAGATATTGTCTGTATTCCTGGCAAACTTTAGGTTGCCCTTTGGTTTTAATAACCTAGGGTAAAATTACTGTGAAGAATAAATAGGAAAGAGGGCAAGGAGAGACAAAACTTTCTCCTAGCTTTTCTGCGATTTTCTTTCATGATTTTTCTCATTTACTCCGAACGGCTTCTCAGAACATTGGTATAGAAACCTCACCTTTTTCTTCATAGACATACCCTCCATTCCTTTTGGGAGGCACTGCTTTTCTTTTCTTTTTTCTTTCGTTTTTTGGTTTTGGTGGTGGGGGGATGCTTTGGAGGGAAGGTTTCAATTCACTCCCATAACTAGAAACTGAATGCTTCGTCTTTCCTTCCGCATTTTTTGCTGCTTGAGCCACTCTCCTCCTGCATGGATTGCTGTTTTATCAGAGCTTTGAACTGGACCAGGCTGGCTAGTTCAATACTTCTGCTTAACTGTGAGTCTGAGCCAATGGATTTACGAGTAGTTTACTGTTACATACAGGAAATTGTCAAAACGCTGTTAAGATGGTCAAGATACAGTTAAGCCAGGAAAGTGTAGGGGACAGTGAAAAGGCTGGATTCATGAATTTAGTGATAGCAGGTACCCAAAAAAAGTCCAAAAGAATGCCTTATTGGAAAGAGACTCAGTTAACTGGACGATAAACATTTTGGCTAAGGCATACTTTAGACACATAATCGAAATGGGTGAAAATAATGAATTTGGCTATCTTTGGGCACATCAGCCTAACATCCGGGTGAAACGTATCTTTGTATCTACCATTTAGTGTGCTTTGTAACTTTTGAGTAATGCCAGCACAGCCTTTATGTGAACTTGAAGTACCTAGAATATAATGGCAGTGGCTTGTCAATGAGACTTCTGAGCATAAATTCTACCTGGAAATGCCGGCCATGGGTATGAAGTGAATCTCACTCTTCTATATACATCACTGATGCAAAGAGCATAAGATTTTATTTTTTTTTGGGGGAGCCAAGCAAATTAAATGCTTCGTTTCACTCCTAGAATCTGGATGCACCTAGATAGTATGTTTGTTACAGTCAGGTGCATTACAATAAGAAAGCCGCTACATCCTGGAGGCCAGGGGGGGCCTAGATCTTTGTAGTTATCTGCACACTTTTCTTCTTTGGTTCAGTCTTATAAAAGAAGAACCTGAAAAGTTCCTATTTATCTCAATTCAGAAGGTGCTGAGGTCATTTTGATTACCAGGGAACCTATATTTGTGAGCCCTAAAAAAATAGAGACAAGTGAGAATTCATTGTCACCAAAAAAATTGAGCCTCAGGAGAGAGAAAGGGTATTGGTATCTTGCTATGGAAAAAGGTAGGACAGCTTTGCAGACTAGCAATAGCATCAGCCCTTTGGCATCTCTACATTTTAACTGCAGAATTCAAATGGTGACAGAACTACTTAACATCATTTGTTTTGAAATTTTCTCCTTGAGCCACCTGATTGGATCTCCCTATCATTTGTTTTCATGGTAGCAACATTCTTTGCCTTTACTGGATTTCGTTAGTTTCGCATCTGATCCCTTTGACTGTTTCTTTACTTCTTCTTTTTTTCTTTTTTTCGGGGTTGGTGTTTGGTTTGTGTGGAGGGATGAAATGACTGCAGCTTTCTATTATACACGCGAGCCATAAGAAACGAAATGCATGTTTTTGTCTTCTGTAACCTGACTCATCCATGTAGCAGACCAAAGGTAGGGATTTTATGGAAGCTTTCGAACGCTATATATTTGGATTCGTACGGGTAGGAACCTTTCATGCTTTACGTTGATGCTAGATCACCCTATAAGCATCAATCACAAGAACTACGGCCTAGGGAAATTGACTAGCTTCAACATGAGTGAAGCTGGAGCAGTGGATATCATAGAAAGGAAAGACAGGTAGAAAAGAAGTTCCTTTTTTTTAGACAGTTGGAACTTGGAATAATTTATGTGCGACTTAAAAGTTAAAGCTGTATATATCTTAAGGTCTGGAATCCATCTCTTTACATAAAATATAACAAAGTCCATATCTGGAAAAATAGAAACAAGTGGAGTTATGAACCCTGCTATGTGAAGAGTAGTATTAGAAGCATGGATTCAAAATGTGGCCAAATCACGCCAAAACGGCTGCATTGGAAAGGTTTTGGAGTTGGGCGAACCGCGTTTTCATGCCATGATAGCCACGAAACCGAAATCGCAACCGAAACTACAATTTGAATCCTTGATTAGAAGCCACTCCCATAAATCAGTACGAAGTTTCAGATAGGCTGACACCTAAATGTCAAATTGGCGATTTTCTGAAACTTTTGTGTGTTTTCAGTTGAAATCTAAAGACCAAGTTTTCACATCTGTATTGCCTGCTGAATGTTCAATCGGGTATTTGAGGTAGAGTTCAAGTGATATTGGTTGAGGTCTTCTGTACTCTGGGTATTACAGAAGATATGGGTTTCAAAAGTGAATGCTGGGGATATATTTTTGAGTCTTCTTATTGTTGCTGCTATGTCCATTCTTCTTTCTATGTCTCTTCGTCGTTGTGCTTTTTCTCCCTCATGATATCCCAATTTCCATATTATTCAGGTACCCTCAAGCTTGTTCAGGACATGAGATAAGAGATTCACGTCCATTAATAGTACGGGTTGTTTACCTGGCCTGGATTTTGTTATTGCTGGGCATATTGGTGAGTGGCCGAATGCTACCCCCCCCCCCCTCCCTCTTCAGAACTGGTGGAATAAAAGAGGTGATGACGTTCGACATGGCCAACGTAGGCTAGTTGGTGTACGTGTCAAGCATTTTGTTTTCTTTTTTCCTTTATTACATGCACCATTCGTTTATTTCATGACATTGAGGTATGACATAGCAAGGAATGCGACCTCTTGACCTAATGTGGGAGATGAAGATGTTCTATCCAAGTTATGAGGGCATAGTTTAATGATTTTCTTGATAAGTCAGCATTACTTTGATCTTGGACTTGGTCTGCTATCCTGCTTATGGACTGTTTGGTCTTTAATGTCATATGAGTTTCAAGGAACGGGTTCTGATGTATTGTGTCAATTGCTGAGAGGCAATAGTCAAAGTGTTGGTGTTGATTCTTATTATCATGACTATTTCAATCGACATCACTCCTAGCAATGGGACGTTCCCATGCAATGGTAGCAACTAGCAACACCTTGTTGAATTTTATAAATTATCACCACAGGACTTGTATTTTCTGTGTAGCATAATTGGAGGCAGGTATGGCAAAATTGATGGTCAACTGATTATGACTCGTGAGGGGATGTCTAGTCAGGAATGCAGCGTTGATGATTGCCAATGGCCCAATGCTACCTAATGTGGCTTGACCTACACCTGATCAATGGGTCAGTGGCATGTTCGACCCGCCTTGACCCAACCCTAAAATTTGGGGGTTAGGGTTGACTTTTGTTGCCTCTGACCTGCACCCACCTTGAAATTGAGGGTACTGTGGTGAGTATTGGATTAGGAATGAGGTTTTGATCCTCTTATGATCTTCACTTAAAAAAAAAATTAAAATTCAAAATTATAACGAAAGACTTTACCTTTTCCACAAAAAAAAGGACTACGGGTTTCTTTTGTTCTATGGCTTTTAAATTTCTACTTTCTTGCCTCCCTCCGACCACCCTTCTCACTTTGCATCTATAGATCTCGTTGACCCTCAGGTATTAGACCCCATCCCTCTTATGCTGTCTTTCTACTATTTAGAGTAGTTCTAGTGAATTAATTGTTATACCTTAGTTAATAAACGAGGCATTAGAATTGTTTTAATAATTACGCTTCTTGCTATTGGAACATTTTTTTATTGCTTTATCTTTTATTTGGTAAGATGTTCACTAACTTAATGAAAAATCTCATTTTCTATAAAAGAAGGTTTGCGGGTTAGGGTGCAACCCGATTACTCGAAGGTACCCACAAGGACAGGGTTAGATTTGAGGGTATGCTATCCCACATGAAAGTTGGGTAGGATTAGGGTCCAGACAATCCTATACGTCGATCCTCATGATCCAACTCTCGATTCACCCTGACCCTCAATTTGAGCAGGATCTAACGTCTGATCTTGTGATCACTTTTCGGCGAAACATGGGCTTGAATTAACCAATACAACTTCGGTGGAGAACGTGGTTTAGATTTTCTATTCTTTTGGGCCCTTAGGGGTGTGTCCCACAAATTAGGTGTAGGATACAACCAATCACTCCGTTTCTCTTTTTTGGGATAATTATCTGGTCAAAGGCTAAAAAGGTTCATAGTACTTTTTAAATGTTTTACAAGGGTAAACATATGCACAACCCATTAGGCCCCTATCTCAGGGTTATCAATGGGTCATAACGAGCTGGGGAGGGAGGAAACTACTTTAGATATCAAAGCGTACATCAACAACCGTAGGAACCAAGCCAAATTTTCATAGCCGCATATAAAGCACAATATATGCATTTCCCCCAAGTTGAACCCGGATGGAGAGCATGTGAGAAGCAACAATTGACCATCCAATCAAGTGCTCTTTGTTGAAAAGATTCATAATACTTGATACAAGAGAGTTCTGTATTATAATTTTTTTGCAGTATCCCCCCAAAAAAAGAGATTGGAGCAGTCTAAAGCTGCTTGTGGCAAGAGACTTTGAATTGTTGAGGAATGATAGTGATCCATCACTCGTAAGTCTTATCACTTGATTACTTGACAATTGATAAATTTCTTGGGAGAGCAAGGTGCATTTTAAATGCAAAACTGCGCCTCATCAAGAAAGTTTAATAAGTCCCAACGCAAATAGTAGAGATTATAGAAGTTGCGACACCTATCTATAGTCAAGCTTTATGACAAACTTTAAGGCCCCATAGTCACACTAGTGACCCAAAAGGAAGCCCTCATGCAGGAGTTAACCAAAATCTTTTGTCTTTTGAGGGTTCATTAAACAAGAAAGGTAAACCTGTCCAATCTATTGGGCCCTGTACGTTGTAGTCCAATGGCCCTTATATAGGGGATAGAGGGTTGGTTTAGCCAACAAATATTTAGGTAAAAATGTCCAGTTGAGAGCCCTTTGCATCTCCAATTAGAACATCTCCAGCAGGTAGCAAGCGTTTCAACCATGGGACCCCTATGTCACATATTGCGCCTTTATTTGTTGTCATAAAAATTGCCCCGCGTGGAGGAGCGTCAGACCGTTCCCACACACATTGCAATTTTTTGTCCTTTTGTTGTTTTTTCCCCCTTTTTTCTGCTAAAGTATTACTTAGATGGTAAAAAAAAATTGTATACTGTGGGGTGAGTTTATAATAAATATTTTATTAGGATTTCATATTAAAATTCTGTAGGTTGAAAAAGTGAAAGAATGCAAGTTCCAAAAAAAAAAAAATTTTTACTGATGTGACAGAATGAAGTTTCAAAATTTAACACTCTCACTGGGGATGCTCTCAGGAGAACTATAAGTTGTAAACCTCAAACCCATAACATTGACATCAGGTTTGAAAGCCCACCATTATGCCAGTTGTTTAAAGTGAAGGAGAAAGGAAGATGTGAACGTTTTCCGTCTAGAGAAACCTGTACAAACAATTGGTCAATTTAATTTTAAAACCGTAATACAGTCGAAACTTTTTTAGTTGCATATTTGTTTCCCGGATGTTCTTATGCAACCTAAAAATTATTTTACAAGTATATACAATTTTATATCTAGGACATTATTTTACTAAACTAGAACGATTTTATACATCTTCAATTTTTTAAATTTATGTAAACAATTGTAGAATATATCTGAAAACCCATTTTTATAAGGATGGCAGGTGGACCTATTGCTAGACGAACTAGGGGGTGGTATTTACTGGTATACAGAAACAGCGCAATTACAACTCAATAGTCAAACTCATGGGCGGAGCTATGTTGAGTATTGGGGTGTCCACGAACACCACTAGCAAAAAAAATTTCAATGAGCTATACTTTAAAGGGGGGTTAGATTGGTATATGTAGACACTCCTAAAATAGTAATTTAATAAATGGATACCTCTATTTTATATGTCTAGATCTGCCGCTAAGGTCCACCAAAATTTTGACAAAACGGAGTTTGTGCCACTTGCAACTAGAACATAGGCAGTGGGTTAAGCTAAACAATCTTGATGCCATTAGTACTCAGACCTCTTTAGTTTTCTGAAAAGCCATTAAGTAACAACATTTCCTTTCTTGTTACTTCGATGTGGTATAAAATTAGTTAATTAAGAGTTAGCTACCTAAACTTAAAATGCTAATCCAACACATGATTAATGGTCATATTTCAGTTAAAAGAATAGACGATGTGAAAAGTATATGGTTAAACGTAGCATGAAATTCATATAAATTTTCAAAAAATATAAAGACACGTGGATGAAATTTAATATTTGTCAAAACATGAGAAAGAAAAACAAAGACATATGATGAGCACTTTTGAAATAATGAGTTGCATTTGCGTTTTTGGTTGGCTGGGGTTGGGGAATTGTCAACCTTGGTAGCTCACTAGAGGAGTGGCGCAATTGATGATTACAACATACAAGCAAACAATTGCAAGCTGTTGACTTTATCCCTACAGAAAAAACAGGAAAAATCACTAACAAATTTGCATGATCCCACAACAAAAATATGATGTGATGTTTGATCTCTAATATATATCTCTTCCTAGAAAAACATCAGAGAAAACGACACTCACAATTTGTTGTGATTTGTAGTAACCACAATTGTCAACACCACAACTTTGATCCACATCCATCCACATCAGCAGTCTCCATAGTCCACACCAACCTCTGCTCATGCAAGAGGGAACGGCTCCAAAGTATATACTCTACATGTAAGAGTACATATTCTTAGAAGACACATTAGTAAATAAATATTAAAAAAATAAAATGTCTGATAAATACACCCAGAAAAATATATATAAATAGAATATGAGAGTGTTTACTCTAAGGTGTATTTAATAATTTGCCAACGGCTCTATCCCAGTGCACCACTAGTCAGCGTTTGACCCCTCTCTCTCTATCGCTTCCCCCCCCCCCCCCCCTATCTGTCTTATGTGCCTGGAGGTAAAGCCTCCTCTATAACAGCTATATTTCCCTACTAATTTTGGATATAGTATATTACTAGACAACAATAATAGTCAATGTGAATTGATTTTTACCAAATTCTGTACAGATTTAGGTTTAGGTAACTTTATCTTTACAAGTTTTTTTACTAGCAAAGAGATAGGATACATTACCACAAATATCTTTATTTTTTAAGTTATTGAAGATTCTCTAACATATGTTAAAATAACAACGTTATTTTTGAATATATGTTTTTTTAAAAGGTATGTTAAATAGTAGTAGTGCCACATTATGTAAAGTTCAACTAATTTGGAATTATTTTATAATAGGACGTAATTCCTTGCAATTTAGTTAGTTTAGGGTTCTAATAGTAATTTTTCTTGTTAGATTTTACATGTGAGGGTAAGTAAACTTTTTATTTTGTCCAAGGTATTCATGTCAAATATGACATACAAAATTCACCCCTTCATTTTGGACAAAAGAAACTCCATAAGAAATATATGCTTTCTCAAATGCTATACATTTACATTGACATTATGATTCATAAACCCAACCCAGGAAAAGCAAACCAGAAAGGGGAGAAAAAAAGAAAAATCCTTTGATTTGGCTGGAAGCTTCTAAGTATCTTATCCAATGTTTCTAGCTACCGTGGGCCAGAGAGTTCCATTGCAAAAGAATCCAATGAATGCGCATCATCATCATCAAAGCTAGCCCTAAACAAACTGTTTGGATGTTGATTATGATCATGAGAAGCATGGGGGTTCACTGGCATGCTCGAGGCACGTGAGAAGCTCAGGTTGATGTTGTCCTGGTGTCCATGGGCCGAGGCCCATTTCTCGGCCAGCCCATCTCCCTCGAGCATTCGGACCACCTCGGACATCTTGGGTCGGTGGGCCGGTAAGTATTGGGTGCAAAGCAGGGCAACTTGAAGGATCTCCCCAACTTCAATCCTGTCATAGTTGGTCCCCAGTTCCCTATCAACAAGCATTTCCACTTTCTTCTCTTGTTGAATTTTCTTCACCTAATTTTATGACAAAATCATGCTTTGAATAAAGTGGTTGACAAACAATGCAGCGAAAGAGAGCCAAATGGAAAGATAAGTTGAAAAGTACCATAGACATGTTTCATGTAGCTTTACAGCATGGAAAAAAGCATCTTGTCATGTAAAGAAGATCCTATGTACCTTCTGTAATAGTTAATTTTTACTGTTCACTATCAATGGTATCTTATCTATATCATGAAACAGTAAAACAATTATGTGATAATAGCTTTGATCTTTTCTAGGATTACTTTAATCGGTTAGCTTCTTCAAGAGTTTCTTAGACTTCATACATTTACTTAGCTACAAGTGTTTCGACATCATTTACTTAGCTACAAGTGTTTCGACATGGATACATATTCGAGGGCTATACTGCCTATTTTTGAACAGTCATAATTATATGGTTTTCATCTAGAACGAATTGCAACTATTCATGCCTAGATTGGACGGGTACGTTAAGCTACGATGACGACTTTAAATAATAAGAGTGACTGCGAAACCTTCCAACAGAGAATTTTACAACATACTATGATGACAACACCACGATCACCGAGTGTATCCTGTCTGAGGGGGGTCTAAGAACAGCCAATGTTATGTCAATCGACACCATGGGTGTGGTTAATTCTCTAAATCATAATTTATCATCAAGTTTCCCATCAACCAAAAATCATTATACAGTCATATGACGCCCAAGCTAGAAATGCCCACAACCACATTTATACGCAAACTAGGAGATATAGAAGGAAATCAAACTTGACATGCTGCTACGAAGAAATTTAGCATAGTAAGGTGAAAAGGAACTTACCCACTCGAGCATGTTGCCTTTCTGATTAGTTGTCTTGCCGAACTCAAAGGCTCTCATCCCAGTGACTAGCTCAAGAAGGAGAATGCCAAAGCCAAAGACATCAGTCTTTTCTGATGATTGACCAGTAGAGAGGTATTCTGGAGCTATATGTCCAACAGTTCCACGAACTGCAGTCGTGACATGGGAATCAGCATGGTCAAGAAGCTTTGCAAGGCCAAAGTCACCAACTACAGCCTCATAGTAGTCATCCAACAAAACATTCGCTGCTTTAACATCTCTGTGAATGATCTTTGGATCACACTGCTCATGTAAATAGAGAAGCCCCCTTGCAGCTCCTATGGCTATCTTCTTCCTTGTGTTCCAATCCAGTGGTGGTTTTCCTAAAAAAGGGGGAAAGAAAAATGAAATCCATTCTAAGGCAGTAGCTCAGCAATCAAGCATACAAGGCTTGTAACCATCACCAAATATGTGCCACTAAAGCAGGGTTTACGTATGTCAAGATGTGCATAACATCATTCTCACTAGGAGGTCATCTTGTAAAGACTTCGAAAAGATTAGATACAAAAGAATATGGATTATTAATGCAAAATGCCAGGATGCATTGAATGAACAATCGCAGCCGTGATTTTCATTTCACCCTTTGGTTGTTAGCTCTCATGGTTCTTACGTTATTTTGTTTTAATTTTTGGGTGTCTAGGAAGGATGCTCGGGGTATGGATTTGGATTTGGAAGATCTTCCATCTATTGGCCCCTTCACTTACAAAGAGACCCTGGAGGGGAAAGCCTAGGAGAGAGGGCGGAGATAACAGACAGAGAAAACTTCCCAATGTCTCACAATAGATTCAAAGTTTCAAACCCGCCCACCGTCCATGGAAGGTGGACTTCATTTCACTAGGCCATCTCTGTGATGGTTTTGCTAGTTTCCACAGCACTATATCACATCTATCACTGACGACAATTATTGCGAAAGGCATTCAATTGTACTCCATAGTGTATTCGAGGGATTGGTTGGAACTTTCAACATGAAGTCCACATGATTAGAAACAGTTCAACAACCTATATCATGACTTCTCAACCAAATATCTTGGAAAGCTAGACGCCTGGACCCAAGGCGTGATTAGAAAGAATTGGTCCAAGCTACAAACCTTTCAACCTTGATGCAACACTTCCATTGGACATGTAGGGATAAACCAAAAGCCGCTCATTAGAGGTTGCGCAAAACCCAATTAGCCGAAGCAAGTTCTTGTGAACTGCAAGGCTGATTAACTCCAATTCAGTCCGAAACTGCAATTCTCCTGAGGTTCCAATCACATCATTCAACCGCTTCACTGCCACCATCATCCCATCAGCCAACTCACCCTTGTAGACATTTCCAAATCCTCCATGGCCAAGTATGTTCTTGGAGCTAAAACCATCTGTTGCAATGTGAAGTTCTTTGAAGGAGAAATTCCTCAGATTTCCCAGCTTTATCTGACCCAGTTCTTGAGTGTCTGCTACAAAATTCAAAATACCCTTTGTAGAGTTAGACAGAACTTTGATATAACTAAGATGAAACTGTGGATATTTGATTTCCAAGTACTGACCATTGATCTTTTGCATAAATCGTCTTCTCTTTTCCTTTCTCCAATAGTTGATCACGAATCCAAGCAGTAAAAAGATAGAAGACACAAAGCCAAAGGTGACCCCTAGTGCACTGGCTAATTTCTTGGACCTTTGTCCTCCTAAAATGTTGGATTGGAAAGATGAAATTACAATTTGTTGCACATATGGCAGACAATTTCAGAAAGGAACTAGAAAGCCCTCAATTTACCAGGAGATGCACTGATTGAAAATGATTGAGGTACTGGGGTAATAGAACCAGAGCAACCATCAATATTTTTGCTTCCACATATCAGAGAATTTCCAAAAATACTACCATCATAAATAAAAGGGGAAAAGCACAATTATTGTTATTATTATTAAGAGATAAAAGCAAATAAAATCAAAGAAAACAATGTAAGGAAGATGACAACAAGCACACATACTTGAAGGTTTTACGAGGAAACTTTGGTACGGGTCCACTGAGATTGTTGTAGGACAAATCCCTATCAATTTTAACATTGAATAAGAGATTCAGTGCAAAAAGCAAAAAAAAAAAAAAGATGACCTTCATCCCTTGCTAAAAAAGAAATTTGAAGCTTAAATTCAAAAAGAAAACAAACAAAAACAACCATATATATCAGTCAAATACGTAAGGAAAAAAAACAAATTACTCACAAGAAAGCAAGCCGAGACAGATTGGCTAGAGACGCAGGAAAGGAACCACTCAGGCTATTATTGTTCAGCCTCCTAATCAACACCCAACAGGCCAACAACAAAAAATAGATACCAACACAATAAGAAACAATCCTTGTATCCAGAGGGCAGGGAAGAGAGAGAAAGATAGAAAGAGAGAAACATACAGATATTGAAGACTCTTCAGCTGACCTAGAGTGTTGGGCACACTACCAGAGAAGCCATTGTTGGAAAGATCCAAGGTCTGAAGCTTTAATAATGACCCAATTTCTGGCGGGATTTTACCAGAAATGTTGTTGTTCTGAAGTGATCTATAAAATTTGACAAAACCCCCAAATTACTAGTTAAGAATTTCAAAAATTTGAAAAACCCACATAACAATTCAGAATCGAGGATCTGGGTTTCATTTCTCACATTTGTTTGAGATTTGTGAGGTTTGCAATTGCCCCAGATAGTATTCCGGCCAAAGACTGGCTCGGAGCTCCCCTGTTTCCAGAAAAAACAGAGGATTTGTTCTAATTTTCAAAACGAAAAATGCAAAATTGAGGAAAATAACAAGGGAAAATTGAAGACTAAACTTACAATACGATGACTTTGTTATCAGATGAGCAAGTGATCATTGCCCAACTGCAAGGATCAACAGAAAATTCATCCCAGTTGTTCAAAATCCCATATGGGTCGTGCAATTCGTTCTTGACCTTAATCAACGCTTCAACTGCTCCCAAAATTGAAAATTTAACAACCCAACAAAGTAAACCCAGCAAAAGAAGAAGAAAAAGAAGAGAGAGAGAGAGAGAGAGAGAGGGAGGGGTACCTTCATTGTTGCGGGGCTCGTAGGGGAGAGAAAAACGAACAGAAAAGGCACAGATGAGAGAGAACACTAAGAAGAGAGAGAGAGTAAAAGCCATGGGAAGAGAGTTTAAGCTACTGATACCACATTGAGGAGAAGAGATTATAGTGATTGTGAATGATTATGTTGAGCATTGCATTTCTATCAGTGTGGCTTTGCTTTACACACACAGCATGATACAAAGAAGGTATCCCAAAAAACAGGGGTAAAGCAGACAAAAAAGGGAAAACAATTGAAAAAAAAAGGTTTAATAATGTTCTCTCTTTCTCTGTGTCCCTGTTGTCTCTGTTTCTGGGAGTGCGAGTCCTCTTCTCTCTCTTTCGTGGGTCTTTTCTCTCTTTTTCAGACGACCTCTTTGCAATAGATGGCCTTTAAAAAACCAAAAAGAAAAGGAGAAGGAAGAAGAGAGAGAAAAAGGCGAGGAGAACAAAAACAGGGGAGCAGAGAAGGAGAGGTCGAGCGGGTACAAGCACGGAAAGTGAAGACTGAAGGGGAAGGGGAAAGGCAGGGAAGATGCGGACATTTTTTCCACCTAAACCAAACCAACAAGTGAGGACAAAACATTAACAGGGCATTCGCAAGATCAATGGTTCTAACTGCTCAAGACTAGATGGGTTGCCCTAGATCAAAACCCAAATAATTTGGCAAATTATTATGTATATTCATGTGTATATGTTTTCATATCTATTGTATATATATTTTTATGGAGTATATTTATCATATATTTTATATTTTAATATATAATTCATTATATGTCACCTGAAGGTACGTACATTCGAGTGTATGATATACACTTTGAAATAATTCATAGCCTAGTTCATTGTCTATTGGTTACAGTAATTGGGTTTTCATTTATCTCTAGGTATATATAGATTAATGGTGCAATGGGTAGATTAATGGTTCAATCAATGATGGTAGTAGAAAGATTGCTTTTTTGTTGAACTGTATTTATATATTAACAAAATCCAAATTTTAGATGAAACCGTCTCAAATATTAGAAAAATTGTATTCATCTTCGTCTCATGTTTATAGAGATATTTTAGGAATGTACAAAGGTAAGTATTAAATGTATTTATATTGTTGAAATAGGTTTTTACTTAATAAAAATGTTGATAATTGTTTGAAGAAAAGATTTTGGCAATATTATGAGAGTAGAGAAGATGATATTTTTAACAATGAATATGGGACAAAGGCAGTAAGTTTTAAATAAAATCGGTTCTTCTAAGAAATATTATAAGATGAATATTTTAAAATTTTCTTATCTACCCTTGTCAAACATTGTATGAGTGGATATGAAAAACTAAAAAACAATAGCTAATGGCTTTTTGTGACTTGTGAATGTGTGTATTATTTGTGTCCTTGTAAATATCAAAAGAATTCATTAGATAATAGATCCACTATTGAAAATTTCATACTTATGTATTAGTGTGTTGTGTATTGTATATCTTTACTATTATTATAGCTTATGGTTAATTTAACTAGTAAATTGTATAAAATCAAAGACCTAGGTTTGATAATACTCATATCTATCTTTGTACCTTCTTCAACACCAAAAGATATAATAAAGTAATTTTACCTTAAGTGTTTGAAGATACTATCACTATGAAAATGCAATGCTTTGCTCACTTTTTTCTCAACTAAAATTGTTGAAGTGGTGAAAATGAAGTTTGTCCGATATTTATAAAATTAAAAGGCTTGAACATGTATATAAGCTTATGAGTTATTCTACCTATTATCAATTGATTTTTGGGTGGAACTTCATTTGAGCTTATATGCATGACTCTTTTGTTTAAGGCATAATTTATATTCAAGAAAAGAAAAAAAAAACTAACATAGCATTAGAGTGGGTTGCTCAATCTTAATTTACTACTGTTTCTATTTGATTAAAATTGTGTGCAAAAATTGGGCCTTGCTAATAGTCTACACGTGAAGGGGCGTGTTGGAGTTGTTATAGTGGGTTTGTCCCAGATTGATAAAATTAATAGATTTGAACATGTAGAAAAGCTTGTGAGTTACTCCACTCATTACCAATTACTTTTAGATTAGAATTTGATTTAAGCCTATATACATGGCTCATTTGTTTAATGTTGAAGTTATATAAAATTGAACAAAAATCATCCAAGAAAACAAGCCGTGACATGTACAAGCAGTTCAATCCAACTCATTACAGTTGCTGAAAATCCTAGCTTGACCCTAAACAAAACCGAGTTTTATGTTTGCTAAGATGGGACATAATACTTCGTGTCACCCAAATTTGAAATATTACTATCTTGTGATACCTTTTGATGTTTTTATTACTACTAGTCTAAGCCCGTGCAAAACCATAGAGCATGTTTAAATGGACAATTGATAGCTATGTTATCAAAAAAATAAATGGATAGTTAGTATAGAAATAATTAATACTATAAGTCAGTGAAGAGAAGGGAAAAACCCAACAAAAAAATTAAATATACAGCAACTTCGTGCATGAACAATATGATTAATAATTGAAAACTATATCATTATGGAAGAAGTCTATATAAGTATGATTGACACATTAGGTAGTGAACTTAGTACAAAGTACACTAAATGAGATGATGATAAGTTAAGCTATGACGTCAATGATAAAGAATCCACCTCCTTCTCTTGCATCTGAAACAAAAATCAAGATTTAGTTATAATTTGATTAACAATGATAGAAGGGAATTTTATATATACACATTATGTATCTGGTGTACCTAACATTCGTATGTCGTATGTAACGTACATCTTCCTTCCAATTGACTGGCACAATAAGAGCGATAAGAGCTTCTACTTCATGCCGGCGTGGAGGCTCTAGAATAAAAACCCAAGGTTTTCCTATGTAATCATCTATAATCGCATAGAGCGATAGATGATCATATGACTATGGACAATAGTAACACAGGTTAGGTAATGGTAGAACAATAACTTGGGTGAACATGGTAAGCAGTGACAATGTGAATATCTGCGCTGCATACATATCTAACTGTGTAACGGTCGTATGTAAAAGAATTCGAGCATCCTTATGAAGAACAGTGAACTCTTTACAACCAATAATATGTTACAACACAACTCTGAAGATGAACCTATATTTTTGAATTAAAAAGGGATGGTTATATTAATGCAAACATATATTTAGGAAAGCATAACAGACTATGAAACAATAAAGAATCATAGATGCAAACCTGTTCCGAGTCAAACTTGGTGATCGGCATGTATAGTACGGTACATTAAGCGCGGATACATAAGTGTTGACACTTTTGTTGCAATTAGTGTAAGCATCGTAAAGCAGCAGGTGGATTTCAGCAATATATGCAAAAATCCGGAAATATCTAATCTGGATATAATAAAATATGAAAATTATGTGATATTGAATGAATGTTATGTAAGCATAAGGAACATTTATTAAATAAAAGTGTAGCTTACATTTGGCGCAGCATCATAGCATATTCCTATAATCTAATCTGTTTAGTTACAAACAATTTCTCTAGATGGCACATGCATAATGTTCTCATACGCATGAAATCGAAATGCTTCATCACACCTGAAGTGCTAGAGTAGCTAATACATATATGGAAAGTAACACGTGTGAGGTCAAGTGTATATAAATTGTATGGAATTAGAAAACCTAAATTAATGTTACATGTTGTGTATACCATTCTTCAAAGTCTTCTGTTGCTTCAATATTTGGATTTATGAGCAATCTACTAACAGGTAAAGTAGAAACTAATATTCTTACAGTTATATTTCAGGAGAGAAAACATATTACTGAAATATACAATCGTAATAATAGAAATTAGACAATTTTATGAATGAAATTATATCAAATAGACATAAAGTTACCTTCATAATATCTAATGTGCACTCTGGAAGCAAGAAGTATATTTTCAGTAATCAAATGTTGCTGAATATAGGTGCCCTCAACTTCCGCAAAATCTCCCCACAAAGTCAGTCTCAATGGGTGCATCCTACACAAATGTATCATATGTACTAATCTTTATATAATTGAAAGGTAACAATAAATATGAACAAATATTAACTAATGACAATACATATTGCATGTCACAAAGTAATAATTCCCGTCGTGCAATGCCTCTATCTCTGGTACTTTCCAAAGGATATATAGCTATTACCATGCCTATGATGTCTATAGAACAACAAGGAATGAGAACATTATAAAGAACACAGAAGAAATGCATGCAAAAATTTAGATAGCAAACTTGACTGTGTGAACAATACGTACCAACAATATTATCAGGTGTCCGTAGATGTCGAGAGACCTTGGTGAATGACACGAAAGGAGGTCGATGCTAGTAGGGAATATCCTGACATTCTTTAATGACGCCAAGAAGTGTCGTTCTCGGCGTGAAGACCAATTTGTAAAGGTTGGTCACCACGTTCCGTTTGCCATCTGTAGCAGCATCAACTGAGAGTCTGGATATGTGATAAACCTTGCCAGTACTGAGTATGGACCTCCATTGAGTAATATCGACATCGCCTTGTATGATGCTGAATATTTCATCACACTATAAAATAATGAAATGCATTCGTAAGCATCATACATGTATACGATGAGGACTTTATTGAACACAATAATCCAATACTTGGTAGTCCATGAATATAACTTTCCATAATGTCCATCGCTCATAGACTCGAACGGACATTGCTCGCATGAGCCGAACCATCAATGTTACAGATCTATTGCAAGGGTTGATGGCGTATATAGGCATAAAAGTATGCGCTGAAGATGCAATGTCTGTAATCTTAAAGAAATTAAAAAAGATAGTATGGTATGTTAATAAAGCAATGACCACAATGTATTTGTGAAAGAGAAGTATATTACTGTAAATAACACCATTATTGTATGATTGAAAATAGGTTAACTAAGCAAACAGAATGTAATAGGTGAAATGAATAAACTGTAAGATATAATAATATACAAATGGTTCAATACATCCCTATACACAACATTTTTTTGTAACATCTACTGGAACTCTTCTCTTATTACAAAGCAGTACTTTTAATCCAAAAGATGATGAAACATGTGACAGTGCAACATAAAGTTGACCGGGGCTGAACACGGGTCTTGAAAGGTATACACCAACTTTATTCAAAGTTTGCCCCTGACTTTTGTTGATTGTCATTACAAACGCCAGTTTTAGAGGGAACTACCGTCTTCTGAGTTGTAGATCTAGAAGATTGGATGGTGTTAAATTGATTCTGGGTATTAGGATAGTGTCTCCAACTTTTGAACCATATATTACTTTAGCCTTAATCACTCTATCACCCAGCTTACTGACAACCAACCGAGTATCATTGCACAACCCTTTTGACTTATTCAAATTTCTTAATAATATAACCGACGCACCAGCTTTAAGATCTAAACAATGATTTCGCAATCCAGAAATCTTTAAGGAATGCAGTAATTCAAGGGTTCCACGTCATTGAAAGGACCACAATCGTTAGCGTTTGAAAGACTATCACAACTCAAATAGCGCTTCATATCTCCAGGAAGCATGGACAACATGATTGTGTTTATTTCATCGACATCATCATTTGTTGGTGCAAGAATCCCTCGTTCTCGAAGATATGACCCATCTTCATACTTAGTATCACAATTGGGGTAAATTGATGCGATCAAATTGTGCAAACCATTGTTGTCATTCCGTATGAGGAATTCTTCTAGTATCTTAATCCAATTAGGCTCTTCATCATCTGAAATAGCAATTCCTTGTTCTTCACTATCTCCAACTTGTAATATCCATCGAACAAATTCATCTATAATGTGCGTAGTCTCGTTGGGTTCATCTATTCGTTGTAGCCTCATATTTATACGCAAGTACAGAATACTACATTCATTCCAGAATGTTGCTCGATGGATCGTAGCTGCAATGATAGACTCACGACTCCCGTATGTAATCACAGGAAGTATCTGTCTAAAATCTCCCCCAAGCAGGACCAATTTTTTGCCAAAAGCATTCTGATTATAACATATGTCCTTGAAGTGGCGATCAACGGCTTCAAATGCTAAGCGATTCATTATTGGTGCTTTATCCCACACAATCAATGTTGTTTCACGGATAAGATCCGCACGTTCAGACCTCTTATCGATGTAACAAACTGACGTTTCATCAGATTGTAAGGGTATTTTAAACATTGAGTGGGCTGTTTTTCCTCTGGGTAACAGTAAAGAAGCAATTCCCAACGATGCTACGGCAAGGACAATTTGTTTGTCTGGTCGGAACTTAGATATTATAGTATTTCATAGATATGTCTTTCCCGTGCCTCCACTACCATTTATAAAGAACAACCCCCTTTCACCTCTGTTATGAGTATCAAATACTAATATGTACGCATGATAATGATCTGAGTTCAACCCTATTACAAAACTCTCAAATCTTGATGTTTCCAGAGTTGTGTCATAATCAAGTTCATCAATAATAAGTCGATTAGTTGCATAAACTGCAGCTTCGATAGAAGGGAGTGGCATTGGAGGGAAATTTCACAACGATCATCCATTTCTATTCAATATACGTTCTATCCCAAGTAGGCCAAGATTCTAGAGCTCGGTAGATGGTAAATCCATATCCGGTATTCTTGTTTGTCATCGTACGATATGGAGCAAGTCATTTGTTAGATGCGCCCAATGTGCATCCCACAACTTTACTGGATCAATAATCTCGGAGAACATCAACATGGAACAA
Organism: Selenicereus undatus; assembly: GCA_017589665.1. Taxonomy (NCBI): domain Eukaryota; kingdom Viridiplantae; phylum Streptophyta; class Magnoliopsida; order Caryophyllales; family Cactaceae; genus Selenicereus; species Selenicereus undatus. Next base: position 108,564,709 of record JACYFF010031955.1, on the reverse strand, counting down.
AACATATTTCATAGTTGCATACCTGAAGCTCAGGCTAATGCTTCAGTCAAGGCAACATGCCATTCACCATCATCCTCAAGCAAACCCAGTGCCATGCATGCTGACTTAAATGTTAGGTGTAGGACACCACGTATGGTACGAATATCCTCAAAAGAAGTTGCTCCACACATCTTTGTAAGAAGCATTCTCAAGTAATATCGTTGACCACAGTTCGGATGTGCCAACGGAAGTCGGCCAATTGAAGAACCTTTTTGACAGACCGTCCAGCTTCTAGAAGAATGATTCCATACCCATTGCGTGGGGAGGTTCAGATACGTGGTCTGTCGAGCTTGTGGGTACTTCTTATTTGCTTCAAACCAAATTGTTAACATTGTTTTCCGTGCTTTTGGTTCATTCGAAATACTGAAGAGGTCCTCTCTGTCGCTAAACACAACTAATTGTTCTCCAGGCAAATGGTATTAAAATTTTTGGACAAAAGGATATTGATGCTGCAAGCTGAACTTAAAAATTCGCTAGCATGACTCCACTGCAGAAATGTAGCGACAATCCAAATGCTTCTGGATTTCATCCTTTCTCTATGTGGCCGAGATTGCTCACTGTGACGATGTGTTGTATTGCCTTCAATGACAATAGCAGTATGATCATGTCCCTTATGTACATACTTATGTAGGTATTTGATCACACTACAGACAGCTACGCGCTCGACATTTATGTGAGCCTCATATTTTACACATAGATCTCTATTGTATGGGACCACCCATTGGTTATCAATCTCTCGTCCATTCACGACCACTTGTTGGGGTGTGCACCGCCTGCTGTATTAAGCGAAGCCATGCTCATCAAATATTGTTCGGTTACAAAATCTTTTTGGATAACATTTTGAACATTTCCCGTCGATCAAACATGATACACATGGGTCATGTATCATGAATCATGTGACAGTATCATATGCTAGAGGGTCCATAGCTTGATCAAGAATTTCGACACTAATTAGCCTATCAACATCTTCTGGGCATGTGGACTTATCTCCGGTGCCACTATTAAGAGAATATGAGCGTGGGGAAGGCCACGCTTCTGAAATTCAACAACATATACTTCTGTAAAAGATAAAGTGGGGGTAATTAGTGGATTGAATGTATTTGTAAGGTAAAATACTATGTTTTACAATGCCATGAACTCACCAGCAATGACTGTTCCAAAGATCTTTTTCATCTTACAAAAATCATCGAGCAATTGTAGTAACTTAATTCTGAAAAATCGAGTTATTAGATTTGGTCTGTCCTCTGATTGTTGACCAGGTAATAGCTCATTAGTGATTTCAGGCCAACTTAGATTACATGTGAATGTCACAAAGAAATTAGGAGGCCCCAGCGCACGGTAAATTGTAATTGTATCCTGATAATACTACATCATATAACATGGCCCTCTAGTGAAAGAAGAAGGTAGAATATATCTTTGCCCTATTGGTTCTGCATTAACACCACCTGCGTTAAGTGCATCTTGAATGCCACTATACAACTCTGTCCATAGGCGACCTTGATGGTTTTCGAACCATGTAAGCCTATATTGCTCAATGGCAGCCCATGCATCTACATAGAATTGTTGGCTCAATTGACAACTCTGTTTAATAACCACGGATTCACCTAGTCAGTCTTGGATGCAAAATACATAAAATTCCCTCATCGATACCATTAACCTTGAGCTATTGGAGTTAGTCATTCGTGGGATATCTGCACTCCATCCATCGGTGTCATACGAAAACAAAAGAGGATAGTGTAAAGGCATGTATGATGGATGAAGCTCACCTATCCTCTGTAAGGTTCCATCCCTTGTTTGAAGAATGACATCTCGTGGTCCAAAGTGCTCAGTTCCATCCCCAACTATTAGTCCTGCGACTTCTTCTGCAGTGGGTCTAATATACTGTTGGCCCTCTCTAGCCTGGATGATGTGAATTCGTAAATCAGGAACCTCGCTATGTTCACATAACATGTTGCGAGCTCTTCTGAATACTGCGACATACGGATTAACTAAATCCAACATTTGTTGCAACTCTTGCACAATGTCAGATCTAACGCCAGAACGACCACATACCCTAAGTGCAGTCACTCGGTTTGACACTTCATTGCTAGTGTCGTAAATGTACAACTGCGCAAATGATGGGTGTAATCTAGATTAAGGGAGCAATGACCCAATTTTATGGTGGTTGCTACCATTTATCCGAAAAATATGCGGGCTTCTACCATCGTTGAAACTGTTGTCAATCCTTCCCCCCATGGAAATGAATGAGAACATAGAGTTGTAGATTCTAATACTGTCAAGGAAATGTCAGTTTGACAGTAGTGATTCAAGGAATGGAGGTGATGGTGGAAGTAAGGGAAGACTAACTTGTCCACTTTGGCAATACAAATTGAATCTTGGATTTGTGATACTATTATTTGTAACCATTTCCTCTATCCACATAATAGCTCTGCAATGTGGATATGTAGCCATTCGCAGCCCAAAGTCTCATCAGTTTGAGAATGAGTTTCTTCGACGGGAACGTGTCTATCCTACAATGGTATTAGTAGGGTGAGCTTGTAGCTTATGCTAGGCTGAGTTACATAAATGTAGGAAAGTTTCAGGGGATTACCTATTAGGATGGATGAGATCGTCACGTGTTCTGTGGGCAAAGGTCTTATAGAAGGACCTATGTTAGATTTGAGATTGTCATCATGAGCACCTCGTTCATCTGATTCAGAGAATAAATTTTGCGTAATTAGAAAGAGGTATTAAGTATATGGTAAAGATTAGAGCCTTAGCAAGGGCATGATATTATATTATTCAGGGCCAACATTACCAAGGTTGTCAATGCTATATGCTGAGACGGGATTTTGTTACTCAGTCTGCTGTGCAAGAAGCGTTGATTCCATTTGTTCCAAATGCGTCAACGTCAACCTGACTTGGCGCGCCTCTCTTGCAAGCAAGCGACAACGGTGTGCTACCACATCATCTCGTTGAATACGCTGACACTTGAACAATAATCGTCACCCACCGTTCAATCTGGCATTTTTTTTTCTTGCAGTTGTTTTCGCAGTGTTGAAAATGACAGTGGTGGATCCATTCTTTTTATAGGAAACCATGCAAACACATAGGTAAATCTTGGTTTCTATACCTTTGTGTGAAACAGATAAGATCGAATATATCTATGTATATATGCATTGTATACATATACATATACATATGCATATACGTATGCAAATACGTGTACATATACATATATGCAAATCCATATACATATACACATACAAACACACACACACACACACATATATATATATATATATATATATATATATGTATATATATGTATAATATATGTATATACATATATATGTACATACATACATACATACATATTATATGTGTGTGTGTGTGTGTGTGTGTGTGTATATATATATATATATAATCTTCTTATATATATAATCTTCTTCCTTCTTTGGCAATTCTCTGGGCATCTAGACTTCGATACCGTGGCAAGGGGGACAGAAGAGGGCGATCTAAGCAACAGATTGAGCTTTTGAGTCCAGGTAAAGGTGCAGCAACTCAGAATGAAGAAGAGCATACTGAGGATGACCACATCCCTAAGATTAGTTGTACAACAGTGCAGCCCATACAGGAGCAAGTTCGGGTTTCGCCAATTGAACCAACAGTGATAAATTCACCAAACTGAAGATCATCTAGTTCATATGCAGCTATGATGAATCCAGATGAAGGTACTTCCTTAAAATTTATTCCATCACCGGTTGTTAATGGGGTGAAATGTGCGAGAATTGAGACAACTAATGTAATGCCTGAAATTGAGTATTGGAAATCAGCAGTACTATGCTCGGTACTAGGAGCTAACCCTCCATTGGAGGTGATTGAGGGTTTCATTAGGCGCATATAGAAGAAATATGAAATTGATAAAATCTGTGTGGTCAGGAAGGGAGTATTTCTAGTAAGGTTTAAACACCTCAATGAGCAAGCCGCAGTGGTACAGAGAGGAGTATATTTCTTTAACAGAAAGCCTCTCTTGGTTAAACCTTGGAATAAGGAAATGGATATCAACACAAAGGACATTACTTCACTTCCCATATGGGTTAAATTCCTAAATTTGGATATCAAATACTGGGGCTTGGATTGCCTAAGCAAAATAGGTAGCACTCTGGGTATACCTATCAAGACAGATAAGTTCACAAATGATAAAACATTCCTTAAATATTCACGGCTACTAATAGATATCCAGCTAGATGGGGACTTCCTAGAATACATTGAGTTTGTCAATGAACATAAGGGGGTGGTGAGGCAAAGGGTGGAATTCGAGTGGAAACCCACACGATGCAATCACTGCAAAATGTTTGGACACACTGAGGAGGATTGCAAGAAAGAGGTAGCAAAAAGAACAGAATGGAGACCGGTTAACAGACAAGAGTCTCAAGTGCAAGTGCAACATTCTCTGCAAACTGATGAGGAAGGTTTTACTACTGTCACGAGAAAGGCAGCAACATCTTCAGGTGTAAGTACATGCCTGACAACATCTGCATCAGTAGTCTAGTACTCTTTTGATATACTTGCAGAAAATGAAGGGAATGATGTTTCTTATCCCAGAAGTACATGAGGGGCCCTCCCCATGGATAGGATTTGCAGTTGGAATATAAGGGGCCTCAATTGGCCCAATAAGCAAGAAGATGTCAAAATCTTCCTGCATGAGAAACAGTTGGGTTTTTAGGGCTTTTAGAGACTAAAGTCAAGGAGCATAATGTTGAGAAGGTAGCACATAACATCTTTCAAGGTTGGATGTGGCATCATAATTTCAATCAGAATGCTAGAGGCAGAATATGGTTAGCATGGAGGCCAAGTGCTTATAGTGTGGATATTGTCTCACAGTCAAATCAATTCATCCACTGTAGGGAAACACAGCTTAATACCATGAAGAGGTTTTTTAATAACTTTTGTTTATGGGGCCAACCAAGAAATGCAAAGGAGGATGCTATGGGAGGACCTGCAACACATTGCCAAAGTTATGGAGGAAGCTTGGGGCATTTTAGGACGCTTTAATGCAATACTTTATTCAGGGGATAAAGTAGGAGGGACTAAAGTGCAGCAGTCAGAAGTGTAAAGTTTTGGGGACTATATCAATGCTTGTGAGCTACAAGAGTTAAGAAGCAACGGTCCCTATTTCACTTGGACAAACAAAACAATTTGGACCAAAATTGATAGGGTTTTCGTTAATGCTTTTTGGTTTAACCCATTTGATTTTTGTCGAGCAAATTATATGGGAAATTCTCTTTTTGATCATACAGCACTGGTGATTGATTTTCCATGGTGCCCTAAACCTAAACACACTTTCTAGTTCTGTGATACGTGGGTTAGAGACCCTAGTTTCTTCCCACTTGTAGAGGTAGTCAAATCCAAGCTCTCTTACAATGACCCTACTACTAGACTAAAACATTTCCTAAGGACTTCAAAAGCTGCTCTATAGAAACTCAATAAAACCAAGTTTGTTGATCTGAGAGATCAATTATGCAAGGCTAGAACAAGTTTGGAGGAAATTTAGAGGATGTTCTCACATGATCCGAGTAATGAGGAATGGAAGCACAAAGAAAGCCTAGCAAGGGAACACTACATACACATCCTGTCTTCAGTGATTGACATTATAAAACACCAAAGTAAGGCTGACTAAATAGGTTATGGGGATGACTACACAAAATACTTCTTTACTAAGATTAAACAAAGGAAGACAACCACCTATATCCTCACAATTCAAGATGGTCAAGGGCAAACAAAGCAAGGTTTTTCAGAGGTGACTGAGGTAATGCATAATTTTTACAAGAGCTTGCTAGGGGTCAAGCATACAGAGAGGCAGAAGTTGGATCCTACAGTCATAAGCATGGGTAGCACCTTGACAGTGGAGCAACAACTGAAGTTATGTGCTCCTTTCACAGACCAAGATATCAAGAATGTCATGTTTTCTATCCCAAATATAAAGTCTCCAGGACCAAATAGATTCAGTAGTGATTTTTTTAAGGCCACATGGCACATAACTGGGGAGCTACTAACAGGGATTATACAAAATTTCTTCTTAACAGGACATATGCCAAGATTCCTTGGAGAAACAAAACTGGTCCTCCTACGAAGGTTTCAAATCCCACACATGTTAATGAGTTTAGACCAATATCCTATTGTACTATTATATATAAGTGTATAGCCAAGCTCTTATGCACTAGACTTAAGGAGGTGCTGCCACACCTTAGCCATCAGTCCCAAGGTGCATTTGTGAAAGAAAGAGAATTGTTGTTCAACATCCTTAGTTGTCAAGATATAGCTAGGGGGTGCACAAGAAAGGGGATTTCTCTTAGATGCCTCATGAAAATTGACCACTACAGGG
>JACYFF010031955.1:108540949-108553303 GCA_017589665.1 Selenicereus undatus | reverse complement strand
CAGAATAAAAGAAAGGTTAGCTAAAGACTCAAAAATCTATTATGTATTTATTTCTTTGTAAAGAATTTAGGATGTCAAATTCTAGAATACTTCGTTTCTTAAAATCTGATTGATAACCCAAATAGTTTTGTAATTTTGTCTGTCTCTTTTTTCGATAGCCTCAAATGGACGTTGTCCTCACCATTCTCTATATCCTCTCTATCTCTCGAGAATTCTCTCGCGTCTGTCTCCTCTCATAACCCTCTTAGCTCTATCCTCTCCGTTCTCTTTATGCTCTCTCTCATGTCTCTTATCTCCATTCTCTCCATGCTCTCAATCTCTTTAGAATGCTCTTCCGTCTCTCTCCTCTCAAAATCCTCTCAGCTTTCACATCTCTTTCCTCTCAACGGCCTCTCATCACTATCGTCTCCGTCCACTGTATGCTCTCTCTCATCTCCTGCCTCTCCATTCTGTCTATGCTATTTCACATCTCCCTCAAAAGCTGGTTCTCTAGAAAACTACCACCGACATGAAACCTCCGTGACCAAGTGATGATATTTGCATCGTCTACCACGTTTGTGCGTCCACTTAGAAAATTCAACACCACGACGTTGTAGACCGGCCAAAGCGAAGTCCACCGGTACCACCCACGCAGCCAACGCGCCACTCAGGCGGTGGCGCATGGGGCTATGCTCCTCCGTTTTCATGGCGGTGGTGGAATTTTCGGCGTGGTTTGGGCATATTGGGGGTTTAGTAAGGCAACGAAGGAAGAAGGCAGTCGGCAGAGCCCTTCATTGGCAGCGTGTGTAGCACACGCGCCACCCCTCCGTTCCGGATATGATGGTAGAGATCTACTTCTAACCATTTTGACGTTTCTACCCTTCATTATTTCATTTTAAAGATTTTGTTGCATATTTTGGGTTTGTTAATGGTGGTGTTGCTTTTTCCAACGTGGGTTGGGCAGATCGGGGGTTTGGAAAGGCCAAGGGGGAAGAAGGCAGTCAATGGACGCCTTCGTCGGTGGCACGTGTGGCACACGCGCCACCCTTCCTACCCAAATCTGATATTAGAGGTATGTTTCTAACCGCTTTGGACGTATCTAGCCCTTCTTTTTCTTTTCAAAATATTTTGTTGCATATATTGGGTGTGTTCATGGTGGTGGTGCAATTTCCGGCATAGTTTGGGCAGATTGAGTTTTGGGAAAGACAAAGGAGGAGGAGACTATCTTAATGTCATGGGTAATGAAGTGAGCATATGACAAACAAGGTTACGTTTAATGCCTGTGTGGGATCTCATTTGGGGTTGTTTGATTTAGAGTGTTGTTGGATTTTTGTGTTATGACTGCCATTTTCTTGGGTTCTGCAGGCCGTGAAGGATGCGTTTAAGGATACTTAGAAGGAAAGGGAGGAGGTATACTTCTCTATATGTCTTTGTTAACTGCCTTGATAAATTTGTACAAATATGTGTTAAATAAAACTAACTTGAACGCAACCGAGCTTAAAACTTACTACTTTAAAGTCTGAGGTTTATCCTTAAGTATTTTTTGTGACATGTGAAAAATTCCTTGTTTTATTCAATGGTTGTGAGTAGTTTATCTAAACTGTGAAAAATTCATTCATTCAGTGTCTAGTTACAATGTAAAAAATATAATTGTAATTTTCAGAGTTAAATTAGGAATATTGAATTAGTTGATATGTATGCTTCCAAATTATGTGGTTTATGTGCTTGTGGTAAATAGATTATATCAACTAAAAATGCTGTAATTGTTTCATGTAATAAATTAGTTATTTCAATGTGTTGAGATTTTTCATTTTCAAAGGTTAATTAAGGCAATATAATTAGTTAATTTGTATACTTCAAATTTTAAAGGAACTGAGCTGAACTTTCTTCTATTTTGTGAAAATGCTTTCTTTTATTTAATAGTTGTGAGTAGATTACCTGAATTGGGAAACATTGATTCATTCAGTGTCTAGGTAAACTGTAAAAATTATAATGATAATTTTTAGAGTTAAATTAGGAATATTGAATTAGTTGATATGCATGCTTTCAAATTATGTGGTTTATGTCCTTGTGGTAAACAAAGAAACATTTACCCTATTTCATTTGTATGCCTTCAAAGAAAAAGAGAACACTTTCAATTGTTCCCTTGTGTTACTTATATCAAATGTGGAAATTTTGTATGCTTATAATTTTGAGATGTACTTATATGAACTGTTATATTATATCACCCGTTACATTTGTATGCTGATCATTTTGAGATGTAGTCGAAAAATTATTTGATATCACTATGAGAATTCTTTCATTTTTTAATTGTGGTGAGTAGTTTTGTATGCTTTCGTCCATTATATTGTATCACATGTTTCATTTTTAGAGGTTAATGAAGACAATAAATTAGTTAAGTTGTATGCTTCAAAAATAAAATGAAAAGTATTTACTTTATTATCTGGTGATAAACACTTGATATCAACTGTTAGATATGTGTTAAATATTTTGATAATCTGAATTTTTTTTTGGGGGGGGGGGGGGGCGCTATTAATTTTGAGATGTAGTTATATATTTGATATCACTGTGAGAATTCTTTCATTTTTTAATGTATGCTTTCAATCATTATATAATATCACATGTTTCATTTTTAGAGGTTAATGAAGACAATTAATTAGTTAAGTTGTATGCTTCAAAAATAAAATGAAGAGTATTTATTTTATTATCTGGTGATAAATACATGATATCAACTGTTAGATAGGTGTTATACATTTTGATAATCTTCAGTTTTTTTTGGGGGGGGGGGGGGCAAGAGGCTGCTAATAATTTTGAGATGTAGTTATATCAACATTTATATTATATCAACTGTTATATTTGTATGCTTAAAATTTTGAGATTTACTGAGCAAATTATTTGATATTAGTGTCAGAATTGTTTCACTTTTTAATTGTGGTGAGTAGGTTATCTCAAATGAGAAAGTTCTTCCATTTAGTTTCTAGTTTAACCATTAAAAATATAATAGTAATCTAATGAGGTAAATTAAGAATATTGAGTTAGTAGCTTTGTAAGCTTCCAAATTTAATTAGTTAATTTGTATACTTCACAAATAAAATGAAAAGTATTTCATTTATTATCTCGTGGTAAATAGATGATATCAAATGTTATATTTGTATTATACATTTTGATTACCAAAATGCATTTCATTTGTGAAATTTAGAACCTTGAAAAAATAAATTTCATTTTTGAGGTTAATGAAGACAATTAATTAGTTAAATTCTATGTTTCAAAAATAAAATAAAAAGTTTTTACTTTATTATCTAGTGATAAACACATGATATCAACTGTTAGATATGTATTATACATTTTGATAATATGAAGTTCTTTTATTGGGGGTGGGGGGAGGGGGCTGCTAATAATGTTCAGATGTAGTTATATCAACCGTTATATTATATCTATTGTTATATTTGTATGCTTATCATTTTTAGCTGTACTGCACAAATTATTCGACATCAGTGTGAATTGTTTCAATTTTTAATTTTGGTGAGCAGGTTATCTCAACTGAGAAAATTCATCCATTTAGTTTATAGTTTAACTATGAAAAATATAATAATAATCTTCAGAGGAAATTAAGAATATTGAGTTATAGTTTTGTATGCTTTCAACCATTCTATTATATCACCTGTTTCTTTTTTGGAGTTTAATGAAGACAATTAATTAGTGAAGTGGTATGCTTTAAAAAGAAAAAGAAAAGTATTTACTTTAGTATCTAGTGATAGACACATAATATCAACCGTTAGATATGTGTTGTGCTTTTTGATAATCTGAAGTTTTTTTGGGGGGGGGGTGCTAATAATTGTTTCATTTTTTAATTGTGGTGAGTAGGTTATCTGAAATGAGATAGTTCTTCCATTTAGTTTCTAGCTTAACCATAAAAATATAATAATAATCTTAAGTGGTAAATTAAGAATATTGAGTTAGTAGTTTTCTAAGCTTCCAAATTTAATTAGTTAATTTGTATGCTTCACAAATAAAATGAAAAGTATTTCGTGTATTATCTCATGGTAAATAGATGATATCAAATGTTATATTTGTAGTATACATTTTGACTATCAAAATGTATTTCATTTGTGAAATTTAGAACATTGAAAAAAAAATCATTTTTAGAGGTTAATGAAGACAATTAATTAGTTAAGTTGTATGCTTCAAAAATAAAATGAAGAGTATCTACTTTATTATCTAGTGATAAATATATGATATCAACTGTTAGATATGTGTTATACATTTTGATAATCTGAAGTTCTTTATTGGGGGAGGGCGGAGGGGGTTGCTAATAGTTTTGAGATGTAGTTATATCAACCGTTATATTATATGTACCGTTATGTTTGTATGCTTATCATTTGGAGATGAACTAGGCAAATTTTTCGATATCAGTGTGAGAATTGTTTCAATTTTTAATTGTTGTGAGTAGGTTATCTCAACCGAGAAAATTCATCCATTTAGTTTCTAGTTTAACGATGAACAATATAATAATAATCTTTAGAAGAAATTAAGAATATTGAGTTAGTGGTTTTGTATGCTTTCAACCATTATATTATATCACCTGTTTATTTTTAGAGGTTAATGAAGACAATTAATTAGTTATGTTGCATGCTTCAAAAATAAAATGAAAAGTATTGACCTTATTATCTGGTGATAAACACATGATATCAACTGTCAGATATGTGTTATACAGTTTGATAATCTGAAGTTTTTTTTTGGGGGGGGGGGGCCGGGGGGAAGGGACTGCTAATAATTCTGAGATATAGTTATATCAAGCGTTATATTATATCAACTATTATATTTGTATGCTTATTATTTTGAGATGTACTAGCCAAATTATTTGATATTAGTGTGAGAATTGTTTCATTTTTTAATTGTGGCAGTAGGTTATCTCAAATGAGAAAGGTCCTACATTTAGTTTCTAGTTTAACCATAAAAAATATAATAATAATCTAAAGAGGTAAATTGAGAATATTGAGTTGGTAGTTTTGTAAGCTTCCAAATTTAATTAGTTAATTTGTATACTTCACAAATAAAATGAAAAGTATTTCGTTTATTATCTCGTGTTAAATAGATGATATCAAATGTTATATTTGTAGTATACATTTTGATTATCAAGATGTATTTCATTTGTGAAATTTAAAACATTGAAAAAATAAATTTCATTTTTTGAGGTTAATGAAGACACTTAATTAGTTCATTTGTATGCTTCAAAAATAAAATGAAAAGTATTTACCTTATTTTCTGGTGATGAACACATGATATCAACTGTTAGATAAGTGTTATACATTTTGATAATCTAAAGTTTTTCTTTTGGGGGGGTGCTAATAATTTTGAGATGTAGTTATATCAACCATTATATTATATCAACTGTTATATTTGTATCGTTATAATTTGGAGATTTGCTGGGCAAATTACTCGATATTAGTGTGAGAATTGTTTCATTTTTTAATTGTTCCATTCATTTAGTGTCTACTTAAACCTTAAACAATATAATTATAATTTTCAGAGTTAAATTAATAAAACCCAATTAGTTAATATGTATGCTTTCAATTTTTGTCGTTTATTTCCTTGGGGTTGGTGAGTAAAACTCAATTGGTTGATATATATGCTTCCAATTTTTATTGTTTATTTTCGTGGGGTTGGTGAGTACAATATGTCAACAATCAAAATTCTTTAATATATTTCCTTTGGTTCACTGTACTAAACTCAGGAAGAGGGTGAAAACATGATGGCATAATGTTTGATTCAATAAACACATTAATTCATTCACAGCAATCATGGCAGACAACTAATTACGGTACCTATAATGGGTGAGGGAAGCCAAACGGTAAGCAGTTCGCACCTCAAAAAGTAAGTGGTGGAAATGTGTTGAGCAATATGTTGAACTTCATATCTACAACAGAATGGTAAGTAGTGTAAGAGCTGACTTAAAAAATGTAAAAGAAATTTAACCTATAATCTATTTAGCTTAGTTACGACGTGGCAGATTAGGCTGCAGTTCTAACCTTTCAATGATGATAATGAGGCTGAAGTGGATTGATTTTGAAAATAATGAGGTGCTCTTAATTGAAATGGATGATGGTGGCAAATGTGAAGGATGGGATGATGGTTTGAAAAGCAAAGGCTCTAAATTGTGAAAATTATCTGAGTTAAGGGGGCTACAATTGGGGATGTTGCTATGATGATGAAGTGATTAATTTTTTTGATATTTGAATCAGAATATGGTGATAAAATCTTGCTGGTATTTTTTTTTTAGGTGTTTAGCAAGTTTAGTTGTGTTGGTGATTTGATGGGGCTGCACGTTCCTGAAATGAAGGCAGTGATAAAGTCTTGATGGGTTTTTTTTTTTTTGGGTGCTAGTTTAGTTGCGTTTGTGATATAGTGGGGCTGCATGTTCTTGAAATCAAGGCAGTTTGTTTTCTCAGTAGGTATAGCAAGTAACAGGCAGTTTGTATTTTTTAGGCAGTTTCTTAACTCAGCGTAAAATATCACATAACCTGGTAAACGTAGGGGAGCGAAGCTGTAAAATATTTTAAATTTTAAATTACTTGAATGGGCAGCACTTGGGCGGGATTGCACCATAATTCACGATTGCTTATTTCCTGTATTGTGAGGAGTTCGCCCATTTTTGCATTTGTAAGATAAAGATTTCATAGCACTCTCGCACACTATCAAAATTTTAATTTGGGATTTATCTTAGGTAAGATCATCTCATTAAAGAAATGTGAGACATAAGAGCATACTCTTAAGTCATATTCTCTTCAACTTATTTTTTCAGAATAGGTTCATTTGAGTTCAATTCGGTTTACTCTAGAAAAAATAAGCTTAGTTTAATTCAGTTCATCAATAAAATAAGTTTAGTTTAGCAACAAACTAGTTCAGTTTAGTCTAGTTCGACATAAATATGTTCAATTTAGTTCAGTTTGAGCATGGTCTTAGACTATAGGACAGGTCCGGAGAAAAGAAAAAATGTTAGGTTCACTTATATGCACTTCAGAGTATCTTAACACAATTTAACATCAATCATGCATTTTTACCTCTAGTTTACATAGCACATCTTTATGTATTCTTATCACTTGTATTTTAGTTATTGCTAATAATTATTATTTAAAACATTATGGTTTTGATAAACATATACATTTTTTTGTTCTTTCATTTTTTATTTTTTAATCCTTGATACCTTTAATTTTATAAAACACCTTTTCAATAAGAAAGCATTAAAAACATGAAAGAATATTTTCAAATTTTGTGAATAGCATGTAAAGAGGGGGTTGAGTAGGAAGATGGAGAATATCATTGGAATCTCATAAGGAATTGATGAATAACTGACTCACCTTAATTGGAGAGCCCACGTCCATATTTGTATTGATGTATCTAATTAGGGTTTACAAAAATATTTATATATTTAGATCACAAGGTGTCCTCTATTTCGTGCCCTCAATCTAGATGGGGGGAATCTACAGATATATTGGACATTAAAAATAGAAAATATTGTACAAGGAGAGCCCTAATCAAGATCTCAGCTAACCGGAGTTGAGTGAGGATGTAGGTGACAACAAGACCGCCATGAGAGACGTGTTCATGAACAAAATGTAGTCTACCTTTATATGCTTACTTCGATTATGAAAAAAAAAACATTAGCAATGATATATGTAGCGGAGATATTATCACAGACGGGATCTTGCAGAAGAATACCCAACTTAGGAAGAACATATTGTATCCATAATGTCTCAGTAACAGTATAAAAAATCGCCCTGTATTCGACTTTAGTTAAGGATTTAGAGACCATGGGCCACTTCATAAAGTGCCAGGAGATCAAATTAGGTCCTAGAAAAATGCCATAACTAGTGGTGGAATGAAAACTCTCTTGACAACTCGCCCCATCAACATCTGAGTAAGCAAGGACAACAGATAGGCAATAATCAGTCGTGCCCTCCAAATATATAAAAATGCGTTGTACCACAAAAAGATGAGTAGTATAAACTGAAAAGCAAGATTCACTGCATAAGATACATTTGGTCGAATAATAGTCAAGTATTAGAAAGCCCCAACCATACTTTGATACTCAGTAGGATCATATAGTAAATCCCCATTAGTAAGAGATAATGTAGTCCTAGAAGGAAGCAGAGTACGGATGTGCAGATGAACTTAAATTTATGAATCTAGAATTTTGTGAGAAGGTCTCGAATGTATTTTGATTAAGATAGGAAAAGCATAACAAGAGTCCACACAACCTGTGCCCCGAAAAAATATTGAAGATCACCAAGGTCCTTCATGGGGAATTGAGTGGAAAAAAGGAATATGATTTGGCGCAAAAAAGAGGGAGATCAGTGAAGATGATGTCATCAACACATAAAAGCAATATGATACGGTACAAGAGACATATTTATTGCTGAATTTTGGAAACTGGAGAAATAAAGTGCTTATGCCTAAGAGCATCTAAGACACGGGACCCACAATACGCAAGACAATGATGTTAGACATACGCAGAGACATAAGCAGCAAAGAAGGGAGAATGAAATAAGAAAGCATCTTGTTAGTTTTGAGAGTACACCGCCACAAGAGGGGGGTGAATTGTGGTGCCTGATTTTCAAAATTTTCTGGCAAACAATCTCAGACCCTGTTTGCATAGACTGTTCCTGAGTTGAGCAGAAATGAAAATCCAATGAAATTGAACGCGGAAATAATGGACACAGGATGTTTACGTGGAAAACACCTCTATCCCAACCGAGGTGAAAAAACCACGACCTACCTCGTGTAGGATTTAGAACCACTTCACTAACCGGGCTGAAAACGTTACAATAGCAACACACCTTGCTACTAATTGCAACCTACGTAACCGTCTTCCCTAAGACTGGTTACACCACGTCCAAAACTCCACTTGACTTAGGACACACTCACCTCACTTTTGTAAAAAAGAGATTACACAGAGAACACCCTATTACAAGGCTTCTCAATCAAGCGAATATAGGGTACAAATGAAGTCCTAGTATGCCAATTTTGAAAGCTCAATTTTTCACACACTTTAGTCGGTTTTCTCTCTAGAAAGTTTGCTCATAAAACTCTTTGAAAATGCTGTGAAAACCGATGCAAAAACTGAAGTAGAGATTTCCCCTTAAATAGAAAATGGTTGGGCGAATTAAAAGAATGCTTATCCCATAAAAGGTGGAAAAAATGTGAACGAAATTCACTTGGTTAAAATAGCCAAATGTTAACCACAAGTTACCAGAATTTCAGCCCATAAGTTTCTCCAAAAATCTAGTCATTCTCTACAAATAGAGAAGAGGTTATAAGAGGATAAGATAAGGCTAAAAATAGGCTAAAGTTTCTCTCCAAGTTTTCAAAGCCAAAAATAGCCATTTTGGACTTTATCACTTAGCAGAAAATCTATTCAAAAAGTTCAGAGATGTTAGCCCAAACATCAAGGAAAAATCGAGTAAAATTATTTTTCGCAGTTTTAGTCTGGAAACACCCTGGTCGCCTTGTTTCCAGCACTGTTCTGAAAATTCTTTCAAAGAGAAAAAAAAACCATTTTAAAGTAAATGTTAAATCAAGACTTTCTAATTGGCATATTAACAAAAATCTAAGAAAATGAAAACCATCGCAAACCGAAGACTCTTGTTGAATCAACCATAGCTGCTCCAAACACTCAGCATGACTGTTCTTAAGGCTGTTTCTGAAGTTCAGGAAAGTTTTGCCAGCCAACGTATCTTCAGCACCTGTTCTTAAGACCTGTTCTTGAACATTGTTAACCAAACACATTTTAAAGCATTGAGAACAGTAGTAAGAACCTGTTTGGAACAACAACAACACTTGGATTTGTTATCATCAAAACCATATACATCATAACAATGAAGGAGTAGATGCCATAATCACTGATACCCTAAAGAAGAATTGTCCTCATTGCCTTCCTTTATGTGCAAGGAACAAGAGTAAGAACCAACTTCATAATTATTATCTTAGCATAATTTTTGAACAGAAAGCAAGTTATAATTTAAATTTGGCACATGAAGAATATTATTTAAAGTAAGAGGTGAGGCAAAAGTAGGCAATTCCACTTCACCAACATTATAGATAAGCAAACGAGTCACATTACGAACAAAAACAGTATGTAAACCTGTGTAAAGGAGTTTTAGCAGAAAGAACACATTTCAAACGGGTCATGCGAGATGAAGTGCTCGAGTCAGGATACCAAAGAGCTTCATTGGCTTCACTAGAGTCAATAGTGGTGAGAACATTCTGGACTGCAATGGGTTGGCTTGGGTGACAGCAAGAAAGTAGTGGGGACAATAAGGAGCGATGTGTCCCGGGAAAAGCACAGTTGGCAAAAAACTTATAAAGGTGGGGACACATTAGCACAAATTTATGGCGAAAAACTACGTTTAGAAATTGAAGTAGCAAAGGTGGTAAGACTAATACAAGAACTAAAGTTAGGGGACATACCTGCAGCACCTGAAACCTGCCCCTAAGAAGTAGAAGACTAACGTTGATGTTGCACCCCACAACCACCATCGTTACCTTGTTCATGATTATAATCCCCACCGCAACCCCTAGTGGAGCAACCCCCTCACCAGTTGTTATGACAACCACGCCCATTGTTAGTTGAATACCTAGTGCCTAAATTGGAAGAATTACAAGCATTAAGAGTTACCAATGTTGACAGAGGGAGTGGTTCGGCGAGAGCCCAATGAGATGATGTAGAAGAGGAGGACTCACGCATATGAAATTCTTGAGGCTCATACATAATAAGTTTGGTGTGGAGTTCATCAGACGTGAGATTACCCCAAAATACATAGCCGCCGTCACAAAATTTTCATATTGATCATCAAGACCGTCAATTGTGTACTGGAATAACTCTTGATCCGAAAATGTTGAATTGATGGAAACAAGAGAATCAATAATATCTTTAATCTCCCGAAGAAAAGAATCCGTGGAATCGAGATGCTTGTTTCTTAAGGTTGGTGAGTGCTTTGCAACGGAGCTCTAGAGATTAGCTAGACTTGCGACTAGAAACCGTTTATGAAGGTAATCCCAAATCTAATAAGAGTGAACTAGATCTCTTACCTCGACAGGCATATCACTTAAAATAGGAGCAAAGAGAAGAGAGCGAAGCATTTGATCAACTCGAAGCCATTGAGCAAACAAGGGATTAAGCACCCGACGGCCAATGGCATCATATATGGTAGTGGACAGTGGCAATGGGACCCATTAACTAACCCATTGACTAACCCAAGCAAGTTGTAGGAGATTAAAAAAAGCCAGAATTGAGTTCACCAATTGAGATAATCATCAATAGAGGTCAAAGGCACGGTGACAAAAGTTGTAATATTAATATTGGTGGGAAGACTTGGCAATGTTAGCGAGAGAGGAAGTGATGGGGTAGACCACCAAGATGCATTGCTTGAAGTTGGGAGAGGATGTTGTGTAAGGTAGAAGGCAGCTCAGACCAATGGGCAGCATAATCAAAAAATGCCAAGGAAGGAGTGACGACCCAAGGCAATGCATGGGATGGAACCAATGGTGGTGGAAGAGTAGCCATGTCCCAAATGATTGGCTATGGTGCAGATGATAGAAGAGGAAATAGAGGATAAGCTAGGACGACAGACATGGAGGATACTACCAATTTGTGAACAAACAAGTTCGGGCTATGGGGTACTCTGGGTTGCGGGATACTGTGGGCTGCAAAAGAGAGTGTTGGGCTCAGACTACGGTTGAGGAAGTTGTGGCGTCGGTGGTGACTAAAGCGGTCTCAAGATCGAAGCAAGACGGTGGGATAGGATAGGTGGCAAAGAAGCCATGATTTCCAGCGAGTAAGACAAATTAGGGTTTCAGGAGGTTGCTTGGGAAAAAAGCAACACTAATGGATACAGTCTGAACCCCCCAAAAAAACAAAAAAATTCCTAAGGATTCCTAGGCTCTTATACTATGAGAAGGAATTCATGAATAACTAGGTCATCTCAACTAGGGAGTCTGGGTCCATATCTATCTTGATATATACAATTAAAGTTTGCAAAAATATTTACATACTTAGGTCATATATCCTCTATTAGAATCTTCTTTAATTAAAGGGAGATTATACTATTGATGTCCTTCCACCCAACCGTTTTAACTCAAGGTGACACTATATTGTTTTTATCTTTATTTTTTTTGTGTTATCATATATTCTCACATGTGCTTTTCGGCCTTCTATTATTGAACTATAACTATAACTATAACTATAACTATATATATACAAATAAACATATATATATATATATATATATATATATATATATATATATATATATATATACATATATATATATATACATATATATACATATATACACACACACATACACACACACACAC
>JACYFF010031955.1:108506842-108520949 GCA_017589665.1 Selenicereus undatus | reverse complement strand
CACTATTGATGCAATGAATCAGTTTGGAATAATGTTTTGTCACCTAATTTAGTGAGCCCATCAGTTATCAGATATCAAGGCTTATGCCCTTCAGTTCACTTGCGCGACTTTAGATCAAATTTTTTGTTTGACTTGAGAGGTATATAGCCATCTCAATTGTCACTTTGGATGTCAGAAGGGGTCCCATTTCTCAATAATAATCGACAAAGCAGTTTGTCTCGTATTGTTGATGTCCCTCTCCTTTTTTTTGAACCTAAAATGAATAGCCATGCGGACATCAAACTAAATTGTTCTAAAAGTTTATGTTATAGTATGGGGATAATCATACGAGGGTTCGACTCATTTTTTGAAAGATTTTTATGTTTTATATTTTAGATAAGGAATGTGAACAATCCTTTTCGTGATCCTTTTCGTGACAAGCCGAAAGAAAGTAAGGTTCATTGTCTTTTGTTGGTTGACATTGTTAGATGCTTGCGGTGGATTTTAGCATATCATAAAGACTTCATATAGCGTATGGGTCTTGCTGAGTTATATTTTGAATAAGCATGCCCTAGGTGGAGTATTAAGTGACACTTAATCTAACTGTATTCTAATTTTTTTAAAATTAAATTATAGCTCGAAGTGGAAGTGAATGCTTTCAGCTTAATGAGACTTGTAAATGTGAAAGTGATTTAGTTAAAGTTATGTAGTTGTTACATACTTACATAGCCTTGTCTGACTTATGACAGCAATAATGCTTTGGTTGTTGAAACTTCCGCAGCAACCATAATTAATAATATTAAATAATTAAATTAAGCTAATTAAGTAATTAGGAATTGAGGGTGTTATATCCCCACAGCTAATTAAAGTGGGACCCATGTTGGTACGTGGCCGATGTTGTTTTTGTGTTTCATACACTAATCATCTTTGAGTTTCATCTCATAATTTTCTAAAATGTCTATAACAGTTAGGGATGACAATGGGTCTTAAACATGACCCAAACCAATTAGACTCAATCTAAATTGAAGGGTTTGGGTCTAACTAAATGAGACTTAATGGATCTTATGCGGGTTTGGTTCGAGTGGCCCTAGGTCAGGGTTTGCGACCGGGTCCAAAAAATTGAGACCCAAACTCGACTAAAGAGTAGGCTAACCAGCTTAACATCAGTTAATAACTTTTTAATTTTGTAAATGTGAAAAGAGTCTAGAGCATAAGTTTAAATGACTAAGCACTCAAATAGCCGCCTCTAGTTAGAGAGAGAAAACTTTAGAGAGATAAAGTGAAATAGGTCTACCTTACCGTCTTCACCGTTAGCCTTCACAATCTGCCTCTTCATCTTCTTCATCTTCTTGATTACACTTTACTGGCCTCCTTGGAGCCCAAGCCTCCAGATCCACACCATCCCTACCCTCCCTTCTTCCCTTATTTTCATGGCCAAATTCCTGACCTCCTAAAGGTCATAGGCACCCGATTAGCTTTTGTACAATCTTCAAAATTAGGTTTAGTATTAGAAATCGTTGGTTTTCATGGAGCTCTAGACATGGAGATGCTTGAATATGCTAATTCCAACCGTCATCGTGTCAGATACTCATGTTTTTGGTCAATCCTGCGTCAATCAAGATCTGAACTCCTCAACAACAAATTCGAAATTAGGGCTTCCTCTGCCTCCATTGTCGTTGTGCCTAACCATCTATAACAGACCACCACGAAGTTTAACTGATGTGAGGGGTACATGTACGTTTGTCTTCAGTCAATCACACTCTAGGTATTTCTGTTCCTTAAATTTCACAACTATGCAAATTTAGTACTTGTTCTAAGCCAAAGAGTTGATCTCTCTCATGGAAAATTGAATTTTTGTAAAGTGTCTGAAATGAATGTTTCCTATCCAAACTCAATCTGTGCACTTTTTGTAACTTGAGAGTCCGACTTGACACTCATTTGTTTGGTTTTCAATTTCATTTATTTTCATCAATTACTTGTGTATGTTTAATTTCGATTAGGGTCTTTTTTGTAGGTATGTGGGACATTGAGCAATTCGGGGCTTTGCTGTTGATGATGATTTTGAGATGTATGGCTTGTGGTATTACTTCACACCGAGTTTTGTTCTCACCTTTGGCTAGTTTCTTTTAGGAATTTGGGGAACACATGTTTTCTGTCTGTTCTGTTGTGGCTGTGATTCGGTTTGAACCTACTTTAATTCATGTAGAATGCCTGTTCTTTAGAACTATTCCACAGTTTTTTGCCTTGCAGGGTTATGGTTGGGGCTGGTTCTCCCAGCAAGTACAGGAAGGAGTGGCACCGTGGTTCTGGTTGGCTGACCTAGTATCTCTTCCTTGCTCATCTTTTAAGCTTGGTTATCTTCTAAGTTTAACTTTCAATGCTGAAATTTTAGTTCTTTTCTTGTTGGACGAGGTTTGGCAACTTGTTTCAAACAATCTGCCTCTGCAATTTGGGAGCTTGATGACTTCATGGATGTGCCACTTACTTTCCATTTGGAGCCAGCCCTTGATTCCTTTGATGTTGTTGAATGGGTACTTGAATCGTGCTACACTTTTCTATAGCATGGTCAAGTCTCTTGTCACTGAGTTAGAGATACAACACTATGAGCTTAAGACTATTGTTGTGGATTGACTATATACTATCGAATCGATAATGGTGAGAGAAATGCTTGATGAGTTCATTCTCTCCTGCATTTCCAAGGCCCTTATCCAGACTGCCTTCGGGCCTAGAAAATTGCACATGATTACATTATTGTGTTTAGCACATATTAGAAAGCAGTTTAAGTGTAGTATATTCTTCACTAGATGTTACCTCACTACGGTCTTAGTGTGCTCTTTGTCTAGGGTTGGGTTGAAGTTCTTTGTCTTCCTGTTAGGCTTATTTTATGAGCCGTGGCTTATTAGTTAATTCGTGGGCTCGGTTTGCAAAGGTATTCTTCCTCCCTTGCCTGGTGAAAGAGACGACGATGTGTATCTTGTTTTTTCTTTTTATGTTATTACTGTATTTGATAAAGATGCCAACAAATCTGCTTGTGATCGTAATGCCCATAGTCAATCTTGGTTGTTTGGCTCAGTTTCAAATAATGTTGATTTATGATCGGGTTTGCATAATTGCATTTTTTTGTCACTGCATTGTTATATGTTTTCAACTTAGCTGTTGGATTTGGGGCAATGAGGAACGTCCTTCTAGGACTTTCCCACGGCCTAGCCTTCTAAGGCTTAAGAATAACCGAATACGGTCCCAGAATATTTTATGCATGTTTATTGTAATAAGGTTGTCATTAATGACTTCACGTAAGTCCTGGTGCCCATCACAGGGGGCTATTTCAACATCGATTTTTCATGAAAATGGTATGCTGGAATGTCCAAGGTGTTAAAAAAACGCAGGTTTTACAAGAAGTTAAGTTCTTGACAAGAACTCATAAGCTCGATATGTTTTTGTTTGCTAGAAACTATGGTTAATGAATCAAATATACAGAGGATTCTCCCCCTAATGGGATTTGAACATTTTGATTTTGTATCACCAGTTAATCATTCTGGAGGTATAGTGATTCTTTGGAATAATGGCAAACATCCATGCATCGGTTTTATTAAAAGAAACTAGAGCTATTCATATGTTAATTCACGACCCATGTAAGGTACAAAATTCCGTCATTTCAGGAATTTATGCACCGGCACAACTGAGAGATAAAAGAGACTTTTGGAATCATTTAGTTGAGCTAAATAATGTTATCGATTTAACTTGGTGCCTAATGGGAGATTTCAATGAAATATTGTGTCCTAATGAAAAATTAGGAGGCTGGGCTCCTGCTACTATCAGATTCAAATGTTTAAATAACTTTTTATCTCTCATTAATGCTGAATGTGTTCAAGTTTCGGGTTGCTTATTTACTTGGAAAAAAAAAATTTACACTATCTATGAAAGATTGGATAGAACCGCGATTCGAAAAGATTAGAGTACCTTGTACCCCAATTTTTATGAAGTGCATGGCAATTTCTCAGGCTCTGATCATTGTCCTATTATTATGTCGACTCAAACCCATTTACAAATGGCTAAGGCATTTCCGTTTCGATTTCAAAATTTCTAGACGAAGTATCAAGATGTTGATACTATTGTCTCTCGAACTTGGCGATGTAACATCAATGGAACCAATATGTATAAAATCATGTGAAAATTAAAAATAGTTAAGCATGATGTCAAAGATTGGTCAAAAAGAAACTTTGGGAAGTTGAATGATAAGCTCACCAAGAATGCTCTTAAAATAGAATATGTGGAAGAAAGACTAATAGCTAATCCTACGAGTTATCGATTCAACTCCTGGATGCAACGATTGTTCAAACAGCGAGAGAAAATGATGCTTTTTAACCAAAAATATTGGGGGAAGTTAACACAGAAACAATGGTTAGTAAATGGTGATAGAAATTCCAAGTTCTTTCAAAATATGGCCAATTCTAGAAGGAAGAGGAAATTAGTCATGCAATTACGAGATGATTGTGGCAGTTGGATTGATGACCACAAAATGATTGCTGACAAATTCATTTCAAATTATACACAGAGATTCAAATCCACACATAACAATGCTAGAGTATTGCCGAACTTAGGGTTATCGAAACTAATTTCAGACCTTGATAATAATGAGCTCATTAAACTTCCAAATTTGGAAGAGGTTAAAAATGCTTTATTTAGTATTGATTCTAATAAGACACCGGGACTGGATGGTTTTGGTGCGGGTTTTTTTAAGAACTACAGGCAAATCATCAAGAAGGATCTTTTCAACTGCATTCTTGAATTCTTTATTAATGGAAAAATCTTTAAAGAGATTAATCATACCTTTATTGCTCTTATTCAAAAAAATAAATAGCCCTACACAGACTAGTCATTACGAACCCATTAGTCTATGCTCTACGATTTATAAAGTTATATCGAAAATCCTTGTTAACAAGTTACGACCCCTCCTCGATCGTTTAATTTCACCCTTCCAAATTGTCTTTGTACCCGATAGATCTATTCATAATAATATTTTGTTAACGCATGAGATTATGCATAAATTTAAGAACCTTAAAACTAAGACTGCTTGGACAACTATTAAATTAGACATGGAAAAAGCATACGATAGAATTGAATGGGATTTTATATTAAAATACCTTCAAGAACTAGGTTTTCACCCCACTTGGAACTCATGGATTAAGCAATGCATATCTTCAGTTTCGTACTCAATCATTGTTAACGATGAACCTAATGGCCTTTTCAAACCATCGAGAGGCATTAGACAAGGGGATCCTCTCTCCCCTTATTTATTCATTCTATGCATGGAAAGTTTAAACAACTTGCTTCTAAAAGAAGCTAATTCTCCAAGGTCTGGAATAGGAGTTAAGATTTGCCCAACATTTATCAAAATTCTGTGCCCAACATCTGTCAAAATTTTGTGCCTACTTTTTGTTGACGATTGCCTACCGGTTTGCAAAGCTAATTTAGCCAGTTGTAGTAAACTCAAAAGCATCCTTGACTTCTTTTGTTCAACTTTAGGACAGTTGGTCAATTACCACAAATCTGTACTGACTTTCTCGCGTAATTCGACGAATACACAAAAACAACTAGTGACTACAATATTCAATATTATGCATAAACAATCTTTGGGCAAATATCTGGGATGCCCTGTTTTTCATGGTCGACCTTCTTGCTCAACTTCTCAGGAAATTATTAATAAAGCAACCATAAAACTAGAAGGATGGAAAGCAAACTGCTTATCTAAAGCAAGCAGAACGATTCTCATTCAATTACATCTAGAATCATTCCCAGTACACACAATGCAATGCGTTGAGTTACCACATAATACTAGTAGATATTTAGACAAATGTAATAGAGAATTCTTTTGAAAAAAGTCCAACATAGAAAAAGGTCTACCACTTATAGCTTGTGATAAGGTTTGCATGCCTAAAAGCATAGGTTGATTGGGATTACAACAAATAGAAGCATTTAACAAGGCCTTCCAATGTAATTTGGCTTGGAAAGTACTTACTAATGCACCTAATCTTTGGGTTCAATCTATAAGGGCCAAGTATCTACATACTACAAATCTTTTCTATTGTAAATAGAAAAACACAGATTCGCCAGTTTGGAAAAGCTTATTGAAATGCAGAGGTCTTCTCCAAAAGGGCATTATTTGGAAAATATGTAGAGGAGATGAGATCTCCTTTTGGTTTGATAATTGGGTCGAAAACAAGAATTTAGTTGAGATATTGGGTGTGGCAGAAGATAGTGTTGCCCACCCGAAAGCTAAAGCTTGTGAGTTTATTCAACAAAATTCAGAATGGGATATTCTCAAACTAAGACAATTTCTCAATAATCATCCTGTCGTACAAAAGATTCTGGGTATCACCATACCCATCCATGAAACTAGTGACTCCTTCTATTAGGGATTGAATAGTTCAGGTAACTTTACAACAAAATTAGCTACATGGGCATCACATGGCATCCAACCACTTGACTTATCATCATGGTTGTTTACGTGGATTTGGAGTATTGATACCTTGCCAAAAATCAAAATCTTCCTTTGAAAAATTTGTCATAAAGCCTCGCCTGTAAGAGGTACTCATCTAAAAAGAGGACTTAATATCGACCCAGCTTGCCCCCTATGTCTGGGTGATATCGAGTCTATACAACATCTCTTCAAAGATTGTCAAATGGTTAAAAAGGTTTGGGATCTAGCAGCAAAGTATCATTGGCCTCCATCTATCTTTTCCCCTCTAGGATGCCATGATATTTCGCAATATCTAAACATGATACATTTCTCTCACAGCCCGAAATTGAAACAAAAATCCTCATTTATCTTATGGAGTATTTGGAAATCTAGGAACACATTGGTCTTCAATAATGACATTCTCAATCCTGTTGCATGACTAATTTGTGCAAAAAAAGCGAATGCAAAATGGAGAATTCGAGCTTGCATGTCGGTTGATCATTTCTTTAGGGGGTCTTCTTCTTCCCCTACCACCTCAAATCTTCTAGTGAGGTGGCATCCTCCACCACCGAGTTTTGCCAAACTCAATTTTGATGGATCTCTCATCAACTCATTAGCAGCAGGAGGTTTCATCATCCGAGACTGGACGGGCAAACTTTTTAAGGCATGAGTGTCCTATTACGGTGATACATCTATTTTTAGTTGTAGAAGCGAGAGTATTGCACGGCGGACTGCAATTAGCGATTCAGGTTGGTTTCAACAACAGTCATTGAAGGTGATAATAAGATAGTGATTCAAACACTAAAAGGAAAGATTCTAGTTCCTTGGCAAATATCTAATATTATCGAAGACATTCGTATATGGCAGAATCAACGTATCCATTTACTCATTGCCCGCATTTTCAGGGAAGCAAATATGGCAGCTGATTGGCTTTCAAAATTTGGACACTCAGTTACAGTGTCATTATCTTCAGATATTTGTTTTTCCCCATCTCTTAGGGTTATTTTAGCAGATGATGTAGTTGAACGCACTCTTGTGAAAAAATGCGCTTAACATTCCTATGGTTTTATTTACCCTTATTAAAAAAAAGTTTAAATGACTAAAATTTTATGAGTTGAGTTGCTTTGAATTGCGCCACTTCTTCACACTCACAGTCATTGCTCTTCGACCTCGATCTCTTTTTACTATCCTCACTTGCTTAGATGCATCTCTCACTGTCTGAGACCCACCCGATCCCAATCTCTCGATCTCTTTGAAGTAGCATTATTTTTATATCATATTTCATGTCTTTCACATCCAATTATTTGTCATGAGAATGTGGAAATTCATGTTGTGATGCCGCAAAAAATAAAAAATCCATTGTAAAAATCCTTTTAATTTGGAAAATGATTAGGACTCACTAAGAACGCGTAGACTCATTAGATCCACTACACCAATCGAGTCTAGGTCTGGATTTCATCTTGTCAGACCTAACAGGTATATAGTGAGTTTGGGTCGAAATCCAAAAAAAAAAAGGTTTAGGTGTATAGTGTGCCCGACTCGAACTCGATCCATTGTCATCCCCACTAACAACAAACTAATTATTGTGGCTTTTTTTTAAAATTTTAAATATATCTAAAAAACTATTAACTCATTACTGTGGAAAGTGCGGAATTCAATCCAAATCCAATACCCCAAAATCCCGCCACCTGGCGGGGTGCTGAGGGGTCTGATGTAGCAGCCTTACTTTTGAATTGTAAAATTATAGAGAGACTGATTCCGATGGATCCTAAATTACCTACTACTCCGCAGAAACGAAGTAGATGAAATCTAGAGAGATATTTTTCTTTGGTCCGCATAATCCAAATGGAAAAAAATAATTCAAAGTTATCTTTTTCAGCTATCCAAATTACAAACAGTTTCAATCGCTAATAACAATTCTATCATCACTTGCAAACAATTATAAATAAAATATTAGAATAGAGTTGACATACAGAAAGCGTGATTAAAACTATTGAGATTTGGCCTTGAATGTCAACCTTTCAAAGGTTGCTCTTTGCTTGCACCACGAAGAAGAAATTCCATTTAAAGGTTACTTTCACAAGATTCTATGATGCAACGAATACAATATCTACAATTACAGTTGAAATTTTAGCATTTGAAAGTTTGCATATGCTCCTGCCACTACCAACGTATTCGAGAACTCTTACTCAAAAGAAGGGGAGGAGGGGGGGGGGGGGGGGGGCAGATTTTATTCCAATATGTGCATGCATGGCTGGTTTTCCACTGCCTATATACTCCCATATTCTCATCATTTATTCCAAGGCATTAGGTTATGACATTGTGTAAACTTTTGGAAGTACAAAGAAGAAAAGTTATCCCATTGACGGCAAACGGGCGCTCTTCATAAACGAGAATAATCATAATAGACTGGTACTGAACCTTCCACCACAAACACAAAAGTATGCCTATTATAAAATATCAATAACTAGAAAATCTAATTATTAGACTTTAGTCGATTTAAATCCCTTCAAAAATTCTATGATCTAACTAAGATAAAATTTGACGATAGAAACATTGCATTTTTGTGAGTCTTAAAAATCAAGTAATTTATGGTTTTTAAATTTGACAGCTAACAGTTTTAGATCCTTATTAATTTTTTAACCGAGTTCAAAACTTGAAAAATGTAACTTTGTATTTTACGATATTTCTTATTGTGAAATTTCATTTAAGTTCGCCTATTTCACCAAAATGATTACGAAAGTTGTTTTTATATATTTAAGAATATATATGTAAATTTAGAGGAATCAATCCAATGTCCTTATGGGCCTGTTCTTTTAGTTGGTAAATAGGGGTTAGTAAATGGGTGAGGTGGGTTGAAATAGGTTGAAGTAGGTTGAGGTGGGTTGAAGTAGGTTGAAGTGGGTTGGATTTTTTTATGTGATAAATTGAACTGGGTTAAAATAGTAGAAGTGAGTTAAAGTAGGCTGAAGTAGGTTGAAGTGGGTTGAGTGAGTTAAGGTTGGTATTTTAGAATTGACCAGCGAAAAGAACAGGGCCTATAAATGTTGTTTGCAGCTTGATGTGCATATATACACTCATAGAAAATATCACAGAAGCTATTAGGAAGTCAATTGTTAATACACACAGTACACTCATACCATCAAATTTTGTGTTAAAAAAGCATCTAATATAGAAGAAATATGCATTTGGCCAAATAATTAAAGATATGTAAATAATGTAATACTTCTATCTTCCTTTTTGATTTTTTTTCCTCTAAATTTGACTTTTCCATGCAAAATTGATTCAACTTGGACTGGTGTTACAAGCAAATATGATAGATCTTGAAGCTGAACATTCAACTCTACAGAACTTTTAGTACATATTTTTAAATAAACATATTATTAATTTTAAATTGTGCTACGTAGTAAGAGTAATCTGCAAGGTTATGCATTTTGTGATTACGAATGGGGTATTTCAGTACTTGTCCTCCAAGTAGAAGATCCCTTACAAGGTATTTTGTTAGTTTGTGTTGGAGTATGAAAGTGGGTATTGTCCCACATTGATAAAATTCAAAGAATATGATAGTGGATGTTGTCCCATATTGATGAAATTAAAGGGCTTGAACATGTATATAAACTTGTAAGTTATTCCGTCTATTGTCAATTGGTTTTGGGATGGAACCTCATTTGAGTTTATATGCATGATTTTTTACTTATAGCCCAATTAATATGAAAAGTTTAACATGGTATCAGAGGAGGTTGCTCAATCTTGATTTGCCACCGTCCCCGTTTGATTAAAAATTGTGTGCATGTGTTGGGCTTTGTTAGTAGCCCATACGTGAGTGGTTATTGTCCCACATTGATAAAATTCAAAGAATATGATAGTGGGTGTTGTTCTACATTGATGAAATTAAAGGGCTTGAGTATGTATATAAGCTTGTGAGTTACTCTACCCATTACCAATTGATTTTGAAATGGAATCTCATTTGAACTTATATGTATAACTCTTTACTTGTAGCCCAGTTAATATGAAAATTTTAACAGTTTGAGTGGATCTCCCATCTCCTTGAAGACCAAGAAATAGACTACAATCTCTAGATCTTCAACTGAAGCTGAATGTATAGGTCAATGGCATTAGTCACTAGTGAGCTTGTGTAGTCAAAGATTTTTTTAACTTCACTCCGAATATTTCTTCAACAGCTTATGAAACTATATTGTAATAATCAAGCTGCTTTGCATATGACAAAGAACACCCATAAAAGGACAAATTAAGCATATAGAGATGGATTCTCATTTTGCACGAGAAAAGTTACTACCAGGAGATGTTAGTACCACACATGTGCCTATTAAAGTTTCAAGTTGTAGATATCTTTACAAAGCACTAGGCAAGCAATAGTTTTCACTATTGTAGATCAAGTTGGATATGATCAATCATCATGCTCCAACTTAAGGGAAAGTATTGAATAAGGAAACTAAGCTAGTTCATAATATTTTTCAGTTTTTTTTTTTTTTTGGGTGACTTGGCCTTTCGATGCATCATCACCTTGTTCCACATCATGAACAACATTGCATTTTTTTTGGCACAAAAAAAATACTCACAAGAATACTCACAAGACAAACTGCGTAGTGGATTCACCTCGCATTCTAGCTTATCTTCCACGCTTGTTGGAGTCACGCCGTGTGGAACGTGGATCCCACACCTGGAATGTGGTCCAACGGTCGGAGATGCCAAAATTAAATGAAGAATTAAGCACTTGAAAAAAAAGACCCAAAAAAAACCTTATGTTACATAATAGCTTTTTTCTTTTCTTGGAGGCGACAATGAATTTAGACAATTAAATTGAAGAGATCATATGAGCTTCCCCCACCTCCAACCCCCCCCCCCAAAAAGGCCACTATTAGACCCAACTAGCCTGTAATAGTGTGGAATATCGTCATCTGTGTCTCTACCCATGACTTTGACATTCCAAATGATTATTTTGCGTCTGCAATTGACAAGAATGAAATAAATCAACGAATTGACATAGCCAATCAAAATTGTCCAGTCTAATCTGCCTGACGTTGCAAATGGGAGAAACAATTGAAATCTTGACAGTGTTGCCTAACCAAAAAAAATAATAATAATATCTTGGCAGAGGCAATTGCCAATCAACATTCACATGAAAAAATCTACACTTAAAAGAAAAAATAAAATCAATTGCCTCTGCCAAGATATCAACTTTTTTTTTTTTTTGGTTAGGCAACACTGTCAAGATTTCAATTACGTCAGAAAGATTAGACTGGACAATTTTGATTGGCTATGTCAATCAGCGTACTCAAGTAGAGTGAGCTGATTAAGATGAGATGCATGAAGGTACTGTTACTATCTCATCTAGAATTGATCATCAAACATACTATTAATGATCACTAAAAGTAAAATTATTTATCACTAATTAACATTATAATTGAGGGCATGGTTTGATCAACGAACATGCTTTTTAATGTTTGCCATAGATAGAATAATTGATCCTCTAACATATTTTGAAGATCACTAAAACTGAATCTATTGTTCACTGACTAATATCATAAACCAAAATAAGTCTGATGATTTTTCATGAAAATAAAGCTGAAGTTGCAACAAATAAAGCTTGCCTAACTTCAAACTGAGTGTATAGTTTGTGATCAATAAACATATTTATAATGATCACCAATCGTCATTTCACGGTCACTATATAAATGACGTATTCTATTCACATATTGACGATAAAGACGATAGAGATGATCGCCACACATATATTGCTCTCATGATCAGCGCCTACAAGAAAATCTATTTAACCAATATCACACATAAAAATATATAATATGGTTGGTTTGGTGATCAATAATTTTAGTTTCAGTAATTAACAGTTCTGGTTTCAGTAATCATCAGTACTATGATTGTTGATCATTTTTAAGGGAGAGACAGACAACGCTTTTATGCGCTCATCCTCATCATCCTATATAAAATCTCATCCTACCTAAGTAGTCCTCATATATATATATATATATATATATAGAGAGAGAGAGAGAGAGAGAGAGAGAGAGAATGCTGATAAAAACAAAAGTACTAATCAGTGATGAAAGTAATGACGTGCATTTTTTTAATATAAAAAAAGAATGTAGTTTTTTTTGTTGAAAAATTTCCCTATTTTGTACTCAATAATAGCAATCTGTAACTCTTGATTAGGATAAATATAAACCAACCAATACAATCACTCTTAGGCCCTGTTTTTTTCGTTGGGAAATTTACCCACCTCACACTCACCCACTTCTTCCCCCTCTTCCCACTCCTTCTCACACTTAAATATTTTTAATTTTTAATTTTTAATTTTTTAATTTTTTTGTATTTGTTTTTATTTTTTATTTTAAAATTTTAAAATTTTAAAATTTTTAATTTTTTTGTATTTGTTTTTTTGTATTTTGTATTTTTTTGTATTTATTTTTTTATTTTGTATTTTTTTTATTCCAAAAAAACAACCAACGGAAAATTTCAAAAAAATAAAAATAAAAAAATTTATACAAAAAAATAAAAAATAAGAAAATAAAAAATAAATACAAAAAAATAAAAAAATTTAAACTAAAAAAATTTACAAAATTTAAGAAAAATAAAAATTAAAATAAAAACTAAAAAAATAAAAATAAAAATTTAAAAAATTAAAAAGTAAAAAACATAAAAATTAAAAATTAAAAATTAAAAAATTAAAATTAAAAATTAAAAATTTAAAAAAAAACAAAATACAAAAATAATAAAAAAATACAAAAAATACAAAAATAAAAAATAAAAAAAATAAAAAAGAATAAACAAAAATAAAATTTTTTTATCATCATTAATTACTATCACAATAAAATTATTACATTATAAAACAAAAAAAATATTAATAACTAGTACTTCAACTTCATTCAACTACCTGCAACTTTCAGCCACACTCATCCACTCTTTCCCACACTTAAAAAAAAATATCACACTCATTCACTCCTTCCCCTCCTTTCTCACAATCACCCATCTCATACATCTCATTTCTCACTGATAAGAACAAGGCCTTAGTACATAATAAAGAGTACGATAATATGACACTAATTTGATGTAGCAGTTAAAGTTTTAAGTATAGCAACTAAAATTTTGGATAATAAGTAAAATAAGTCGGTGCAATAAGTATTAGTCCTAATATAATTTCTATGCACAGTGGTGCATGCCGTAACCAATCAAATAACTCTGATCCAATTGTTAGACATGCATTAATTTAGGTGATCTACTGTGCGTCTGACCAATTTGCTGCATTAACTAGTTTAATCATGAAAATATGTAATGAACATTGGAAAATAAGAAAAGATGGCAATAAACCTTTAGTAGTTTTTAAATGAACATCATTAAACATCTTTTTTGAATAGAATTTCTTTAAGTAGATTTACACACATAGTTTAGGAAGAATCAAATCCCAATGTTTCTTGTGGACATTAAACTCTCTGTCCATTAACAATCTCAAGGGATCATTTTTTAGTACGTGTTACTATTAAACAAAACATTTTCAACTATTTTTTAATATTCTTTTTAAAAAATAAATACATAATATGATCTGACTTGATTTTGTTTCACCTTGAGTCTCACGACAAATTATTACATACTCTCGGGAGCATGTACTCCTATTGCTATATATATATATATATATAT
>JACYFF010031955.1:108471517-108506742 GCA_017589665.1 Selenicereus undatus | reverse complement strand
ATATATATATATATATATATATATATATATATATATATATTTCAACGTGTATTTGTTATATTAGCGGTTATTAATGTATATTTCGCTTACGTGACTTTAGAGAGTATATACTCTTAGGTGTATGTTATAGGCTTTGGTGTCTCACATAGTCACGGTTCTCTTTACATGAATTCACTTAAGAGTGAATGAGGTTTAAATTTACTTTTAAACAACTTTTAATATTTCTTAAATTAATTCATTGGAAATTTACACAACTACAACCAGGCGTTGTGAACGGTGTCTCCCACATCCTTGGTCAAACTCCGGAGAACTAAAAAGAACTACTTGGTGCAATTTTACCTAGGTTCATGCAACGTTTTGTTCAATAAAAGGTTCACATATAAATCTTGACATTCAGATGGACAGGTAAAAATATGCATCAAGTCATATATCGAATTTGGGAAAAAGTGCCCAACCTTAATCTTATAATTCTGAATTCTGGGTTAGCCCAAAGATTTAGAAGCACAATTTATGTGCATGTGTGTGCATGTATATATGTATATATTGATATGCCCAAATCTTACAAGCATTATAATTATTTCTTAAAACAAAAAGGATGTTATCTCCAACTTCTCTCCCTTCTCTCTACCATCGCCAACACTAAGAGTGATGGTTTTTTTCCCGAATTGAAGGTGAAGGAGGGGAACGTGCCATTTTCAACTTTTCTTTACTTTAATATTAGTATTATTTGTAAGTTTAGTTGTAGTCTCTGCAATTGGGAGATTAACAATATCTTCTTTTGTGATAGTTGTTTATGTCTCTCCAATTATGAGAGTTTTATTATATGACTGTTCTTATCTTGTTGTGTATTTTTCTGAATTTGGAAGGAATTAATTAATTATACATGTTGAAGCGGTGCTTTCATGGATTTTGGCCTTTCACCTATAATCTTTGGTGTTGGAAGAATATCTTGCTCAAAAGTGCTACAATGGATCAGCAGATCAATATCAGTCAAGAAATTGTATTAGATATGTTGGTTTCTTCACCAAGCTGTATCAAGAAACAGCGAACATGGGAAGACGGGCGATCAATGTGTTTTAAGTTAGTATTTTTTATGTTGGGATATGATTTTGATATTAAAGATTGTATTTTCATTAGTTGAATATGCATTGTAAGTGCCGTATGGTGTATTATGGATGATCAATAAATTATTCATTTCCTTGCAAAAAAAGAAGAAGGATGTATTCAATATAGAACTTTAAAATCTAATGTTTAAATTCTTTCGAAGAGCCCATTTCACAAAATTTAGGATTCATTAACCTTTTGATTCTATTTTCTCAATAACAGTAGGGAGAAAATTACAAAGAGAAATCATATAAGTATCTTATTAGAGACAAAATTTCTTAGGAGAAATACTTAAGGTGATGGCTATTTGTCATAGAGTTGATAGTCAACCACATATGATTCTCTATTTTTCCAACCCAAATTACTTTCTGTGGTGCATGGTTTATTTGATTAGATGATGAAGTTGTCCGTAGAAAAGACTAGGCAATATTAGATTTAGCAGCATTGCATCATTGGGGTAGTGTTGTGAGTTGTAACAAATATGGAATAGTAGGGGAGCGGGGAAAAGATAAGAGAAGATTTGAAAGACAGTGGAAATGTATAAGTTTCGCTATATTGAAATTAATTTTTTTATAATTACCATGTACTTATTACGACAAAAACAACCAGCACAAATAATTAGGTAAGTATAAAAGTTTTGCATGAAAAAATCTATTTAAAAAATCACCCAAACTTAATGTGTTTGATTCAAAGGGGTTCCAGTTCTAAAATTTTGTCCAAAACTATAAACTTTTTGGATGGCTTATCGAGCCAAATACATTTTTACTAGAGTTCGAATAGCATGACCCGACACGATAACACGACCCGAACCTGACCTGGAGTTACTGATAGAAACAAGAACACGATATGAACCGAACCGATTTCGACTCAAAGTCAACACCATTTGATCATTTAGTTTAAAAAAATGTTATTTTCAATTTTGTCTAAATCTAAACTATTTTCAAAGCTGGTATGAAAATTGACCCGTTTATTAAATAGATTGACCCGAACCAACACATTATCTAGCTCTAATTTTTACCAGATTCACTTACCCTCTCTAAAGCAATGATCACTCACCCAGTCAAATCTTGTGGGCTCATGTTTAACAACCATGAACCATGAGAGCGTTTGACGGATATCAGAGCCCAATTCTGAGTAAAAACTCACCGCCCATTTTGAACATTGAGTAGTTTGGGCCCAAACGCAATTTACTCTACCCTGTTAGATTGCACTCTAGGTCTAGTACTACATGGTACACCAGGGGTCGTTGCCCATACAAAATTGGCTTCTTTGTCCGTTACAATCCATTAGGCCCGACATTGGGTTTGGGGGGGGGGGGGGGGGGTTGGTTTGCATAGGCAATATTTTTCAAGTGTTGATTTAATTTATGGCTTTATGATATATTCATACAACTAGCAGATTTTTCTTGTACTAGTTTCATTTTTCTGGGTATTTGATTGGCCATTTAATTAGAGTTGAATTATTATTGGTTTATATAAAAGTAAAGTTCTCTTATCATTGATTTTGTTCCACTCACGAAACTCGAATCTAGAATCTTATTAGAGGAATATAAGTGCTTGAACACTTCAAGCAACCTGTGTTGGTTTTATATAAAGTTCATTTACTCATTTTATTGTATAGAATTGTGATTCCAGTTAGTGTTAATTAGAATTATTACAATCATGTCATATCAATTAAATCTCAGAGTTAAAATATCGCTTTGACATAATTATACAGCGTCAGAAACTTTTATACTTGTAGTTGGTACCTAAGGATAAACCCATGAATAAATACGAAACCAAAGAGTAAGAGTGGCTTCATTTTCACAATTTTAAATTGGTACCCTTGAAAGTATGCCTTTGTAGTTTAAAGAGATAAGTTTTAATGAACTAGTGATTGAAAAGTGTAGACGCCTAAAAAAAAATAACATCTTATTTTTAATTGTTCAATGACAAAAATTATACCCCAACTTGTATACTTCGGGGCCCAGCATATTAAATCTTGAATTCAAGTTCAAACGGTTAATAAAGTCCAAAAAGTCCAATTAGGCCCAAATTGACAATGTTCGGCGTCCAGTTAAAATCCACTTTAGGGAGTATAAGATTATTAAGTCTAGGTCTGAATGTTGTTAATTGAATAAGCTTTCTAATCACATATTATACACTAAATTCGATAAGCAATGGAAAAGATATAAGTCAATCATTTAAACTTGTGCTGAAAATGATACATATTCACTATTTTGCTTATATATTATTCCACAATTATCTAAAAAGTATTAAATTCGTTTTATTAGAAATTAGACTCGATAAACTTTCAAGAAAAAAAAAAGAACCTCTCAAAACGGAGGTCAGCGTGAAAGTTGTAACCAAAACAAATTTGCATGTCTGAGGCCCAACCCAGGATCCCCAGTGGGTTCCTGCTTCCAAAAACCAGGTCGGGTCCTTTAGATGCAAACCCGATCAAGCTCTATTTCTCCGAGTCCTTTTCTACCTAAACAAAATTAACTATAATTCTAGGTTGATTAGTTTACCGAGACTGATTAGTTTACCGAGACTGATTAGTCAGAATCCAACTAAATTATTGTATCTGTTTAGATTAACCTTAATGGGACTAAGATTAGCTCTCCTATTTCTAAACCTATTTAGACTATTTCCTCTACCACTATAAATAGGGGGCTACCCATAGGAAAATAATCAAGGATTAGGTATCAGTTACAGGCATCAAATCAGTTACAAGCATCAAAACACATGAAAATATTAGAGACAGGAGAGAAATACTCATGTTGAAGGCAGAGAATTGAGTTAATCATTAAAATGCATCACTCTATTGGGTTCCCAAGTAAATACGGTGGATTATCCTGAGGGTAAAAACTCTATCTTTCTCTGCTCTTCTACTATATTTCTATTTTGCGATTTTTGATACTAAATTACCAAAGATGTCGTTTGTAGGTAGTTCTCCGTCCGCTATAATTTATTTACCTTACTTTTGTTTACATTGGACTAATGTTTGTACCTTTTACAAGATTACAGGAATGATTCTTATTGGTTGCATGAATGTATATTAGTATGATTAAGTTTTAATTTCCTGTATTGATTAGTAGAGGCAGTCAGTGATGACATGCGGTGAAGGGGTGCACTCTATCACATCATCATACCCATGCTCCCGAATCTAGAACATTTGTTCCAGATCAAGGAGTCAAAATGGGTCTCCACACTAGGGATTGCTCGGGGCCTTTCCAAAACTCTTTTAAAGCAACTTTAATTTGTCCATTCGATGTCCTTGTCAGTATGATCTGCTTTGAAATGTGTTATGGTTTGTAAGTTTTTCATAAACTCACTGGCGACTCTTTGTTGTTAAAGGCTAAGTTTTTATCGTTTTAATTTAGCATCTGCTCATGCACTACTGACTAAAGAAAAATAGACTGGGAGCTAGGCAGTAGAATTTGCCTGGACCAGAATCAGGCACCTTATTTGATTTAGGAGCCTGTTCGGGATCCTAGATCACGCCTGCACTCTGATTCTAGGCTAGATTGAGGAGCTATCAAGACCCAATCCAGGAAAGATTGACCTAGTCCTGCCCAGGGAATTCAGCCGAGTTCTATGGCCAAGTCTCAGCCCATTCTCCCGTGAACCTATAGCTCAGTTATGCTTGGCTTGCAATAAAAATAAAAGTAAAATAAATAAATAAATATATAATTTCTAAAAAAACATTAAAGTACCTAGTACACAAGCTCGTCCATTAGTGGGGGATCGCACCCTCGGGGAGTTGGATTGGTGTAAAATCTTGCATCTATCAATCAAATTTTTTGCCATCAAAGTTTAGCCTTTTGTCTCATTCCAATTTTGCTCAATATTTTCTCTATAAATCTTGTGTTTTTCACTCAAAAAGTTAGAAAATAACATTGATTTTGTGCACATAAATAATCCTCTCAAAACCTTGGGTGTTAATTTGTTTCTATTTTTACTTGACTTTTCTTGAGTGCACAAGGACAGTTGAGATAGGTAGCCTAGAGGTCAATCCCTGGACCAACGGCTGAGCATAGTTGATCTTGTTAGAAAATATTTAATAAAATGGAAAAATACATACGTAATTGATAATATCTTATGAGTTGCATCTTATTCACCAGAAATTATACTAATGATGTTACTCCAATTTGTATTAATGTATATTCTTATAGTTCCAATTATAATTATATATTTTAAAAATTAAACTAATGATGCAATCCCTGATCTAACAATATTGGAATTTTTTGTGTTAATACTAACAACTTCAAATAGTAGATATATTCATAAATCATTTGTATATAAAACTCTCATTTAAAAAATTATTTTATTGATAAATCTGCATTTACGATAGCTCATATTGGATGTATACACATTTAAAGAATTTCATAAGTATATTTCTTGGGTCACAATTATATACAACACTATTAAACATGTTTTGATATAATTCAACATTGTTTTATTATGGTTTAGCATGATTCAACAATAAGCATCAATAAATACTTATCATAAGCTAAATAGAACATGCCCTCAGTGGATGGCTACCAATGCTTACCCATTTACCCTGTTCTTTTAGTTGGGAAAGAATGGGTATGGAATGGAAAGAAATGGGAAGCATGGGAAAGGAATGGAAAAATGGCAATGAAATTGTATTTTCTTAAAGGACTGGAAAGAAATGATATTAAAAGAGAAGGAATGAAATTTTTTTTTAGAGAGAGTAAAAAGGATGAGAACAAATAAAAAGAAATAGTATAATATAGAAAAGAATGGTGAGGAATTGAAAGGAATGAGATTTTTTTTGAATGAGAAGGAATAGTAGAAAATGATAGGATATGTTAAAGAATGAAGATGAAATGAAAAGAAATGCGAGGGATGGGGAAGGAATGAAAAAGAAGAAAAATGAATCATTTTTTTTAAGGATTGGAAATGAATAGTATAAAATGGGAAAGAATGAAAAACAATGAGATTTTGTTTTTCTTTAGAAAGTGAAAAAGAATGGAAAAAGTGAAAATGAATGGTATAGATTATAGAATGGAAAGGAATGGAGCTTAGCCACCAAAAAAAAAAAAAAGATGGAAAG
This sequence comes from Selenicereus undatus, assembly GCA_017589665.1. Taxonomy (NCBI): domain Eukaryota; kingdom Viridiplantae; phylum Streptophyta; class Magnoliopsida; order Caryophyllales; family Cactaceae; genus Selenicereus; species Selenicereus undatus. Next base: position 108,500,577 of record JACYFF010031955.1, on the reverse strand, counting down.
GAAGGGGAAGGAATGAAAAGGAATAACATTTTTCATGAGTGAGGACGTGTTCTGCTTGTGGGTAAATGAAGAACTCCGATCCCTTCCCATTTCATTCTAATTCTTCTCAATCTTTTCTATTCTTTCGCAATCTTTTTCATTCCTTCTAACTCCTTCAAAAAAATCCCTTGCTTTTACAATCATTTCCATTCCTTACCATTTTCTACTATTATTTTCACTCGTTGTTAAAAATGAATGTTCCAACTCTTCTCAATCTCTTCCAATCTGCATATTTCTTCCCAATCCTTCTCATTCTTTCCGATTCTTTCCTATTTCTCCCTATTCCATATCAATTCCTTTCCAACAAAAAGAACAAATTCTCTAGTGAGAATGAATGGTAAGGAATGAGAATGAATAGTAAGGCATGGGAACCCATTGTTTACCTTAAAAAAGAACATGCCCTAAATTGGGTGGTTAATATCCAATAATAATGGGTAATGGGTAGAATGGATGTGTTTATTCATAATTACTATGTGTATTTACCATAAGCCACTCTTTCAATCTCTTTCTTGACGATGAGGTCGGTTGGAATTTAGAAACAAAATTCTACTTCAACAATTCAAGTCGAAGATTGACTACCATATGAGAAATATTAAAAGAAGTTCAAGTTTTAATTTTGAGCTCTAATGTTTTCGTTTGGTTAGCATTTAACTCCACTATAACAATTCAGTTGACATTTATTTCCACTACTTTAGTTGATGTGATGGCCAAATATAAATGTTAATCAAATGAAAGAATTTAGGGTGCAAAATTCATATTTGAGCGTATTTTAGTATTCATTATTGGATTATCAGGTTTCGATCCAAACTATTGATACTGTTTCAACAGCAAAAAATGTTAATTTAGTTTGTTTTAGTGGCGAAAAATGTTAGTGAATTGTCGTAATGGAGATCAATGTTAACTAAATGAAAGCATGTGGAGCTTAAAATTTAGTTTTTAGCTTGTTTTAATCTTTTCCATCGGAAAATTGAATTTTTGTCCAAACCATTCAAGTTGGATTTTCCTCCTGAATTCCGGAGAACCACTCATCTAATCGTCCCTTGCTTGTAGTTTTGAGTATTGGACGGTAAGCATACAAACCCATGGATACTCATTGATAATACTCATATGAGTCGTACCCATGTTGATATGAAAGACTATTGGTTGGGTAACAACATTTCTACGTAAAATGTTGACATAGAAATATCCTACCCATACCCTTCCAATGTCAACCCCTAATGAGAATAATATCATAACTTCGATCCATGTAACAATTTCATTCCTCAAGTATTTTTCACACACACACACACACACACACACACACACACACACACACACACACACACACACATATATATATATATATATATATGACACAAATACTTGTCCATCAAATTATGTGTATAATTGATTTTCAAGTAACTTAGAATATAAAGATAAAAACACAAGAGGATTTGAGGTTGTTCTGGGAAGCTTCTTCCAAAATTTGATTTAAGTATTTGTCTAAATTGTAAACAAACAAAGGGAATCAAGAAGAAAATCACAGAGGGACGATTGAAGCCACAATCTTGGTAGGACCATTTATGAGACCGCAAGTTTGTCCACCTATCCCCCTTTCTATTAGAACTACCGAAAACATAGTACATTTTCAAGCTTAAATGCCCAATAACCTTGTGTTAGGAAACAAATTAATGCTAGAATATTTACGGTGGTGCACCTAATGAGGTTTTCTCAGAAATAATAACAAACTTTAATGTGACATTGCACCCTGTGATAGAAACCATAGAACCTGTTGCATGGGCTTTCTATGCTAGCCTTGTTAAATGTGACCGATATGTTCTAGAGGTAGAAAAAACTGAAGGTTGAACCCTTAAAGGTCATGCTTCCGGGACGCCTCTTTTGGCATACACCTCATTGTGCTTTTTTCAATTAGAATAATTTCTTAGGCAACTATTTAACCCTTCTTATGATATTGAACTTAAAAATAGGTACTTACAGACCTTATGACACATTTTTTTCTTATTTTTTAATTTTTTTTGGGTTGTTTACCTTTTGTTGTTAGATTTATCCCAATTTCCTTTATCATTGTTGGTAACAGTTAAACTATTTTCTTTTTTTGAAGATTGTTTTTGGTTGCCCAAGGCTTAAGTTGTGTGGTTGAAGATCTTCTATTGTATGAAAATTCTATTATTTTCATATTTTAGGTTGAAAATATTTTCCTTTTTGGAAAGATGGCGATTGATGGCCAAAACACATGTTGCGACTAGGGTTACTTCTTCATACCCTTGGGGTTTCTCTATATAGACTAGATTATTCAACTTGACTTGGTGCGAGTGTAGACATTTTGTGTGACCGTTTAGACCACTTGGGAGCATTCATGGTGTGACCAATTTTGTAACCAATTGTGAGAGCTACTCCCTTGTGGGGGAGAGGACAGCTTTGGTGAGAGTTTGGTGTGCGAATTGCTATCTCTCTGTGGTTGATCTCTTGGGTTATGATCATTCATTGGGCATTTTCTCAATTAGTAGATTTGTTGTGCTCATTGCCGCCTGTGGCTTTTTCCAATTGGGTTTTCCACATTAAATCTTGTCGCCTCCTATTTTAATGTTGTTCACGTTTTAGTTTTCTTGATTTTTTTTATTATCCTATTCGCTTCCATTGATAATTGTTTGATACAATCCCTCACAAGTGGTATTAGAGCAATTTTTGCTTAACAACTGGTATCGAAGCCAGATTTAGATCCGAGTTTTATCAAAGCTAGATTCAAATCATAAGATGACTACTGTTACAAGAATTTGGTTACTAGATGTTTGATGGCAAGATCAGTTTTAGTTTATGGAGAGTTCAGATGATGAACGATTTGATTACCCCTCGGCGTTCATGGCTTGCCTTCGTGAAATCTGGTCCAAGATGGAGTTTGTTGGGATTTGTCCCAAATTTCTTTGCCGATTTTGGTAACAATTAAAATGTGCTCTTTTTTTTTTGAAGATTGCTACTTGGTACCCAAGGTTTAAGTTGCGTGGTTGGAGATCTTCTATTCTATGGAAATTATATTGTTTTCGTATTTTGGGTTGAAGATATTTTTCTTTTTGGAAAGATGGCGCATGGCTTGATGGCCAAGACCCACGTCGCGGCTAGGGTTACTCCTTAGTACCTTTGGGGTTTCTCTACATATACTTGGTTGTTCAATCCAGCTTAGTGCGAGTATAGACATTTGTGAGGCCGTTTAGGCCCCTTGGGGGCATTCATGGTGTGGCCAAATTTGTATCTTATTTTGAGAGCTATTCTATTATGGAGGGAGGACAATTTAGACGAGAGTTTGTGTGCGTCAGTTGCTATCTCTCTTTGGTTGAGATAGGTCATTATGCTATCTCTCAATTAGTAGATTTATTTTGCTCATCACAGCCCGTGGTTTTTTTCCAATAGGGTTTTCCATGTTAAGTCATGTTGCCTACTATTTTAATGTTGTTCTTGTTTCGGTTTCCTTGATTTATTTATTATCATATTCGTTTCTGCTGATTAATTGCTCAATACTGTGCCTACCAAGTGGTATCACAACAATTTTCGCCTAAATCGTATGACTTTCCCTAATATGTAAAGATTAAAACTCATGAAAATCGACTCCAAGGTGGGGAAGGAACATATATGATTTGAGGCAAGTTAATTGCCATTTGTAGGGAGAAGAAGAATCTATTCCTTTGAAAACAACCCAACACTCCGTCCCCAAAAAAATTGTTGACTTGTACTGTTGCTTTCTTTGAAAAGCTTCAAATAATAATTTACCTATAAACTATACATATATGCCTACTACTTGCATAAATCTAAAAAGGAAGCTGCATGCTTAAAATTTATCTGTAAAACTCCTTTTTTTCCCCCTCTTTCTTTAACTTCTCCTCCAATTTGACATAGTAATGTCAACAGGATTATCAATCATGTTTACGTTTCATGTTATGAAAAGAACAGCATGAGATCGCACGTTGAGTTAGGTTTAAGTGGTTGCCCTCATCATCCTTGCATGCCTTTTATTTTGATTACACTATGATGTGCCCCTTAATTAAAGCATCTCCAAATGGCAACTAAATCTAGGTTGAGGCCTTTTTTAAAAGTATTTTCTGACCGGAAAAAAGGCATCAAAATGTTCTTTCTTAACTTCTTCTTTGTGGGTTCTTTCCCCCAAAGCGCCCCACAAAAAAAGGCATGTCATTCATGTCTTTTAAACAATTCAATCCCCACTATCAACAATGGGCAATATTTTTCTTATTTTGAAATCATAGTCATATTACAAGATCACTTTTATCGTAAATAATTGTAATTTAAAAATATTTTTGCTATTTAATGTTGATTGAAATACGTCCTTTTATTTTTAACATTGATAATGGAATACTATTTTGCATCTTTACATAAACTATATACGAAAAATTCTTGATAGACAATTAACCTAGTGCATGGCAAGAAAGATGAGCTTATGTAACATTAGCATTTCATGATACTCATGATTTCACCAAAGGCAAATCAATGAAAATAGCGTTCTCAATTGTTGATGGGAAGAAAAACCATTTTAACAAATGTAAAAATTTAGAAGTTAATTCTCTAGATTAATGTATGAAAATACATCTAATAATTCTTCATTTGAAGTATTAAGCTTTAGCCATAAAATTTTGGTAAATCACCATTAAATGCAAACGCAGATCTTTATAAAAAGTTATACGGTTAGATTTGATGATTTAACAACTTTATCACACCCAAAATCCTACTTTAAAAACAAAAGTTATCTTGAAAGACGTACAAAATCAAGACATTGCCCCGTGTAAGGATAGTTAGTGCCCAAGGATGATGTGCCCTTGCTTTAGGACATATTGTTTTGGATTTATGAGAAGCATTTATTGATTCTTATTGTTGAAATATGCTCCAATATGCTGAGACATATTGAAACTTGTTGAGACATGCTTAAACATACTTAAATATGTTGAAACATTCAGAATGGTTGAAGAAAATATAATTAAGCATTTTCAACAAGTACTTAGCAGTGCTGAAAGTTATTGAAATGTGTTGAATAATGCTGAATTGTTTTGAATTATGTTGAAAGACGCTAAATGCTGATGATAAATATTTATTTTAAGTTGAAAAGAACATGCCCGTAATTTGTTTTAAAAATTGATTTTTGTAGATAGTAATTAATCACTTATTGGACACAGTGCATAGTATAAGGTACTAGAGAAATCATAGCACATGCATGCATATAGGATAGGACTCATAGAGGAGAGAATACGATTACCAACACATAGATTACCGGCATGAATTTAGGAAACAAATTAAATTGATAGAGAATTAGGCTAATAAGCTAACGACTACCTTTTTGGTCTTGTTAACTCCTCTCTTCCCTTTTTAGAACAACTACAAAAAACTTCTAGTATAGGTCCCGCTTATGTGGGGCCTACGAAAATTCAGATGTAAGTGGTTTTACCTTTCCAGGTATTATTATCCACAGAGATGCTGATTCCAATAGACCCACAGGTTTGAGAAATATTTTATAGGTGAAAAATCTTTTGATAGATAAAATAAATAAATAAATTGATAAAAAATAAAAGGCGATGCACCTCAAATAACAATAAGTCACATAATAACCAATACAAGCATACAAAAGAACTGGAAACACATAATAAGTGATAGCCAGATCTAAGCACTAGCAATTTAAGTGCCCTGGGGATCCAAGGGAAGGGCAAGTATCAAGTTACCTAAAGTCTGCAACCTTAATTCTAGAATTCTATAGGTTCCTGTCCTGCTCATGTCATCTGCTAATCCTGAAGTATGCAAATTGTGACTAATCACTTTGCTCCATCTCTTCCTCAGTCTACCTTGACCCCACCTCGGAAGATCAATCTTTTCACATCTCCTCACTGGTGCATCCATACTTATTCTCCTTATATGATCGAATCATCTAAGTCTAGCTTCTCCCATCTTATCCTCTTGGGTTTCACTCTTACTTCGTCTCTAATCATTACATTTCTAATCCTATCTAATCTTGTGTGCCCACACATGCAATGAATCATCCTCATCTCTACGACCCCCATCCCCAACATTCTGCACCATACAATAAAGTTGGTGTAACAACCAGACAATAAATCTTCCCATTCAATCTTGTGAGATCCTCTTATCGCACAACACCCTGAAGCATTCTTTCACTGGTTAATGTCTTCATCAATATCTCCTCTTTCTTGAATGATCAAGCCCAGATATCTGAACTTTTCAACTCTTGGTATAGGCATACTTTTGATGGTCACTTTATCTTCAATACCACCTTTCCCCTCACTAAATCGACATTTTTAGTACTCAATCTTTGACCTAATCAATCTAAAACCCTTTAGCCTCTAGGGTATCTCTCCATCGCTTGAACTTGTTGCTAACCCCATCCTTAGTCTCATCGATAAGGACTATGTCGTTAATAAATATCATGCACTATGGTATGTCTTCTTGAATCCCTCTAGTGAGGTCATTCATAACCATAGTCAAAAGAAAAGCGCTCAATGCTGACCCTTGATAAGGTACAATGTCTATAGGGAAGTCATCTGTAGCCTTTCTTTAGGCTCCAACTCTAGCCCCTACTCCCTTGTATGTATCTTTAATAACTCAAATATAAGCAACCGGCATCCCTTTCTTCTCCAACACCTCCTAAATACTTCCCTAGGTACTCTATCATATGTTTTCTCTAAGTCAATGAACACCATGTGGAAGTCCTTTTTCCTATCCCTATAGAACTCCATGAGCCTTCATATGAGATGAATGACTTCCATAGTTGACCTACCTTGCATAAAACTAAATTGGTTCTCCACAATTCTTATACCCTTCCTCAACCTTCACTCAATCATCATTTCCAACAACTTTATTGTGTGGCTAAGCAATTTTATACCTGTATAGTTATTGTAGTTGTGAATATTACCCTTGTTCTTGTACAGTGGGATAACTGTACTAAATCTCCACTCTGTGACATCTTTGATGTCTTATATATAACATTAAAAAGCTAAGGTATGTCAGCTACCCAAGGCCCTATTCATCTAAACACTTTCATATTTTCTCATGGATACTATCCGGATCAAGTATTTTTCCAGCCTTCGTCTTCCTTAATACCTCTTTAGTCTCCTCTTCGAAGATAAGACAACAGGGATCAGAGTTTTGTTGTTCCTTTCAATACCATTGCTCTCCCCCGTTATTTATTTATTTAATTGTGCCATGGATAGAAGAAACTTATTTGTGAAAGTAATGGGTGACCTCAGTAAAAGCTGATTAATCGATATGAAAAGTTGGTTAACCATTTTTTAGAATCAGTGATATTTTATAACTAAGTTTCACTAAGAATCCAATACCAAGGTGAATGTGGAAATTATTGTTCAAGAAAGAAAAGAATCATTTTTTTTTCTAATGCGAATTTCATAAAAGGCTTTCTAACTTTTATTTGTTTTTGGAAATTTTAAATTTTAAAATTCTACTATTAATATCAAAAGGTTTTAAGGGGGAAAGAGTAAAAAATAAAAAATATTATTTGTCATAACAAGCTAATTAGTCAAAGAACGGCATCTAGGAGAAAATAAGTTTTTTTATTGATAGGGAAAAAACTAAAGTTACCTAGTAATTCGAAGTAAAAAAATAAATAAATATAATGACAAAGAAATTGTAAAAAAATAGTAAGTCATGTGTGAGACCGTCTCACATAAGTTATAATCATGACACGGGTACTTTTATGATAACTTTCAATAATAATTAGGTGACTAATAGTCTATCTAGGGGTGACTGTAATAAAGGTCACTGTTAGATGAACTATTAGCCACCGTTGAATTAAAAAGTCACTCCTGAATATATGATTAATCACCACAAAATCGCCCAAAAAAAAAAGAAAAATCATGTCTAATAAAATCCATTTCACAATAACTCTTATGTGAGACGGTCTTACCTAAAAATTTTTGGATGTTGGGATTTGTCCCAAATTCTTTTGTCGATTTTGAAAATAATTAAATTATTTCGTTTTTGAAGATTATTGCTTGGCACCTAAGGCTCAAGTTGTGTGGTTTGAGTTATTTTATTTTATGAAAATTATATTATTTTCATATTTTGTATTGAATATCTTTTTTTCTTTTCTGTGAAGATGATGCTTAGTGGGCAAGACATATGTTTGCGGCTAGGGTTAAACCCTTGGTATCTTTGGGGCTTCTCTATAAATACTAGGTTGTTTAACCTTATTTGGTGCGGGGCATTTGGGAGTACTTCTCGGCACTTTCCTTTTCTATTCCACATTTTATTGAGAGTTAGTATTGAGACATTTTCATTATAATTGATCTCTTCCTTGGGCATGTGCTTTGAGATCTTTATCTTTCCTGTTGATCTCTTCCTTGGGCGTTTGTTTTGAGATCGTTTTGTACTCACTCATATCATAGTGAATTTTGTATCGTTGTTGCTGCCCGTGGTTTTATCTTGTTTAGGTTTCCACTTAAAAATCATGTGTCCCCTACTATCCTTTTTTTTTATCTCATTTTATATTCTTCAATATCTACATCCTTTATCGTTTCCGCATATATCAAGCTCGAATTTCAAATATGATTTTCGTAACAAGTGGTATCAGAGCTGGAGTTATTGATCCGAATTTCGAGCATTTTCTTGAAGGATGTTTCTCATTGATATTGATAATTTTGACGTCATAACAAGATCGCTTTTTCCGTGTTCGTTCATTCCAAGGAATTTGGTCCAAGATGGAGTTTGTTGGGATTTGTCCCAAATTCTTTTGCCGATTTTGGAAATAATTAAATTATTTCCTTTTTGAAAATTAGTGCTTGGCACTTAAGGCTTAAGTTGTGTGATTGGAGATATTTTATTTTATGAAAATTATATTATTTTCATATTTTATATTGAATATCTTTTTTCCTTTTTTGTGAAGATGATGCTTTGTAGCCAACACATATGTTTGCGGCTAGGGTTAAACCTTTGATACATTTGGGGCTTCTCTATAAATACTAGGTTGTTTAACCTTGTTTGGTGCGGGGCATTTGGGAGTGCCTCTCGGCACTTCCCTTTTCTATTCCACATTTTATTGAGAGTTAGTATTGAGATATTTTCATTGTAATTGATATCTTCCTTGGACGTTTGCTTTGATATCTTTATCTCTCTAGTTGATCTCTTCCTTAGGCGTTTGCTTTGAGATCGTTTTGTACTCACTCAAATCATAGTGGATTTTGTGCTGTTGTTGCCGCCCGTGATTTTCTGCCAATTTAGGTTTCCACATAAAAATCATTTGCCCCCTACTATCTTTTTTTGATCTCGTTTTATTTTGTCTAATATCGACATCCTTTATTGTTTGAACCAAAAATGTGCTATTTTTAAGGTACTTTTTCACCTGTTTTATGCTCATTTTAATAATATTTTTAAGGTTTTTAATTGATTTTATTTTATTTTGTAGATTTTTAATAAATGTGAAAAAGGGCCAAAAATGGTAGAAAATGGCGAAGAGAATGTCGAGAATTGAAGAACCGGTCCAGATTACAAGAAAACCGGTCCAAATTACAAAAACCAAACCAGTCCAGGAAGAAAACCGGACCTGCTGGTTCAGAAATCCGGTTCAGGTCTTAAAAACCCCCTCCCCTTCTTCACACACTCTCTCCTTACTTCTTTTCGGTTCTCAGAACCGAAACCCAACCCCGAAACCAGAAACCCCTCAACCCCATGCTCATCCATCTCGCTCATCTCCTCTCTCTCTCTGCCAGCACATCACCCTAACCCAGAAACTAACCCACAGTTTCACCACTTCGCACCATCCCATCCACCGAAACCACAAAACCCGAAACCAGCCCACAACTTCACCATCTCCTTCCTCTCTCTCTTCCACGACATCACCTTCGCTGGCCTCATCTTCACCATCCACTCCATCGAAGGGTCAAGAAGCGAAGCTATTCGGGTATTTAAAGGGAGACGACGCCATTGAAGCCTCAGTAGGTAATTTAGGTAGATTCTAGGATTAGTTTAGGTTTAATTTAGTTTTAGGTTTAGTTATTGTCAATTTTGCTTTCAATTTCGCATTTTAGAGTTGAATTTCGTAATTTAGGGTTTCAAAATTCCGGTTCAATTTCTAAAATTTTTTAGGGATTAGGGTTGATGTTAGTTAGGTTTGAGACTCGACACTTGTTTATTTGTGCTTCAATTCACGGTTTTGGAGTGATTTTGCACATCTTGGATGATGATTTAGTCGAATTTTAAGTCGATTTCCCCTTCCCTTATGTCGTAAATTACCCTTCCCCTGTTCGCAATCTCCTCTTCCCTGTTACTTGTTCGTGAATCAGCCATACTGCTTTGGCCAGTGTTGGTAGTCGTTGGAGCTCCCATGTTTCGTACCTCACAGAGCAAATCTGATGTTGTTGGTATAATTTTGGTTTGGTTCGAATCTGTCTACATTTAGGGTTGTTGTTCTTGGTTGTTGCTAAATTTCAATTCAAGCTTGCTTAGTTTTATTATGTTTGATTATGTTAGTTGTTGGTGCTAGATTATGCGTTGGTTAAAAAGGGTCTGATGGTTGTTGATTATTGTTCTGCTTCCTTTCCCTGTTGCTTCGATTTTACATTGGTAAGAATGTTGAATGTTAGGATGTTGAATGTTTGGATGTTGAATGTTTCAGTAGCCTGATTTACTGGAATTTTGAATTTAGTTTGGTTTATGCTCTGTTTTGGATTTCAAATAATTTTGGCAGTGGTGTAATTTGGTTGAATGTTGTGAGTACGGGTATTAGTTTAGTTCAATTAATTTACACGCCTGTGTTCGTTTAGTTGAGTGCTTAGGTTTAATTTGAATCGTTCTGTTTAGTTACTTAAGTTTAGTTAATTAGTTTAATCATTTTGTTTAAATGGCCTGAATCTCAATGTCTTCCCTGTGGATCGACCCTTAAAGTACTACGACTGACAATCGTGTGTTTGAGGTTTTCTCTTTTCAATTTAGTTTACATTTCACCCCCGCCCCCTCAAAAAATCACCTACATTTATCGCTTCCGCATATACTAAGCTTGAATTTCAAATATTATTTTCGTAAGAGTGGAAAAACAATAACATGTAGAACCAAGTACTCTTCACAAATTGTCATTGGAAACCGCTATTGTTTAGTTGTTTCATTTTTTCAAAAGAAATTTGCCACCGTTTTTCTGAAAAAGAATTTAACGCCATTTAATTGGACTATTCTTTAGCATTTAATTTAGATAAGGTTTTTATCGAACAAACACTGCGCTTTACATGATAGTATAATCTGCATTCTTTTAGTGGGTGACATACTAGTTTTGCGGGAACGTATTGCAAATGGCCTTGTTACATTATTCTATAATTTATCAATAACATTTGACTATCCATCTCACAATAACCTTATGAGATGAATTTTTGATAATATTTACAAATATTTAAAAGAACATATGAGAATTATACTGAAACAATTTTTACACATTACATTCGTAACTAGTCATTGAAGTAGCAAGAGTTAGAGACAGTGGTAGATTTAGAAATTCTATACATTATATTCATGTTTGCTTTCGAGTTTTTTTTTAAAAAAAGAATTTACAATTTCAATTAACGAGTTTTGGCTCGTGCTTATGAACAGGTGTTCAAATGGTAAAAGTAAATTAAAAACAATTAATATATGGATGCATAATATGAAGACTATTAGGAATAAATAATATTGTAATTATTTATTTACCAAACATCTTTGTATCTTATTAGGAAACTTGTGTGTCAAGCTAGGGTCGGCTATTGTATTTCACTTCTTGAGAATCTCTTGTACAATATAAAAAGAGACCACATTGTGGTTCACGACAATATGAAGGAGAATAGAAACATTGATTTCCCTGAGGCAGTATAGCTTTGCTTTATGGTATCAGAGCCTTACGCACTCTAAACACAAGCAAAAGCCAAGTCCTAGCCGTAGCACACCATGACCAAAGGTGAAGACTTTGTAATTAACAATCAAAGTCCATACTTCCTTCACCCATCCGATTCTCCTGGAGCTATCATAACGTCAATAAAGTTTGATGGCAAGAACTTTGAACTATGGGAGAGTGCAATCAAGACATCCTTAAGATCCAAGAACAAACTTGGATTTATTGGCGGGATGATTACAAAATCGATAGAGACGGAAGGAAAAAGCTTGGCCGAAATTAATGTAAGGGAGATGGTAAATTCCACGATTCAGTCATGGATAATGAATGTAATTGAACCAAAGCTCCATAAGAGCGTAGCATATGTTGATTTGGCGCAACAATTATAGGACAATATAAAGAAACGATATGCCGTGGCTAACATTCTGAAAATTAATAGGCTAAAGGCGGAGATAGCCCCGTGTAAGCAGAATAATCAAGAGGCTGTAGAGTTTTTCTCAAGGCTCATGGGCCTTATGAGCCTTTGGAACGAACTCGATAACTATGTCAAGATCCCTACTTGCAAGTGTGGATCCGCAGAAACGATAGTAAAGTTGATGGAGGAAGATAAAATCCATCAATTCCTGATGGGCCTCGACGATGTGCCATTCTCCACAGTCCGAAGCTAGATTCTTGCAATGGAGCGGCTACCTTCGATAGAAAAAACCTTCAATATGGTTCAACAACAAGAGAACCATAGTAGTATAATGGTTAACCGGGAAGCTCGACCTGAAAATATGGCAGCTTTTGCAACTTTACACCTGACTAGACCCGGCTATTTGCAAGGAGAAAGACCAATGTGCAAGCATTGTGGAAAAACAGGCCATGATGAAACGACGTGCTACGAGCTGGTCGGGTACCTAGCAAACTGCGGTAGTCGCGGTGGCCGGGGTGGACGAAACAAAGGCCGCGGTGGCCGAGGAGGCGAACGAGCAAACGGAGGCAGAGGGCGTGGAAAAGAAGTTGCTCACCATGCCCAGGCACCAGGCGAGGATCCAGCCAAGAGCAGCAGCAGGGACTACGGGACAGGCAACATAACCACGACTGGTTTCACGCCTGAATAGGTACAGCAAATTTTGAGCCTCATCGAGGTTCCAAAATCCGCTCATGAGAAGTTATCTGGTAAGCAAGTGTGGTTGCTCGATTCCGGGGCATCTTGCCACATGACCAATATTATTTCTCTGCTCCATGATATTAAAAATATCGAACCTATTCCAATAGAGTTGCCGAATGGGTCAAGTACATTGGCTATAAAAAGAGGAAGAGCCTTAATTGATTCTAGGCTGAAATTAAATAATGTGCTCTTCGTTCCTGATGAACCTCTATTTAGTCCCATTTTTAGCCTCTATTTGACTCATTTTCTCATGTGTTTTCACGTTCGATCGTGCTAAGGAAGAGTCAAATCGGCCTCCTTTAGCGCACTTTTAACTCATATAACATCTTTCGATATTTTCAGGAGCTTTATTGAAAAAACGGAAAGATGAACACCATTTAGCACAGAGGAGTGCCAAGAAGGCGAGAAAAGCTGTGAAAAATGCGTTGCACGGAAGTCCCACGAAACCGAACCCACGTAGCACGACCGACCCACTCGAAGCGGCACAAGTAACCGGGAGGTCAAGTGGCATGGCCTGGCCGTGCCACTTGTGCGGTTCTGGGGTGCCTCGGGTAGAGTTTTGGCACAGTCACACCGTGCCACCCCCATTCCGCGTCGCGACTTAAATTTTTCTTTGAATCTGTTTTGGAGGACATTCAGTTTTCGTTTAGTTTTATTCTCCCATACTGTTCTTTAGATGATTTTTAGGTTTTATTTGAGAGTTCGATTTTAGTACTTTGGATGACGCCATTGGATTGGAGCTTATTCTACCTTTAATTCATTCAATCAATTTCAGGTTCTTAATTCTCTCTTCTCTCTTGTTCTTGGTTGTTTTAAGGTTTGTCATGGTTGTTAAATTGAATGTTATGTTTGTTGTTGCAAACATGATTGTAGGCTAAATCCTTCAACTTAGGTTGGGATTGATGCCGAATATGTGTAGTTAAATCATGTACTGGCCCAGTCCCCGCTCCCCCTTTGTTTTGCGATTATGAATTCTACTATGCACGCCACATGCTCGATGAAATGCTCGAAAGAATATTCATCCTTTTTATTGGGGTTTAGGGGAGCGTTGAGAGGCGAAACCTTTACCTAGTGCGCCTTAGTAGACGATTAGGGTTTTAACATGAAAATAGTTAAGATCTTAATTGGGATTTGAGATTGTGAATCTTGTAATCCTTCGACATTTAGTCCCATGAAAATAGGCGATTATAGTTCTAGGATTAGTCTTCGACCCTTGAGAGAGGGAGGAGATGGGCTTAATTGACAATTTATCCATTCGTGATGCATGCCTGGGAGATGTTTGGTAGGGCTAGTAATCGATTCGCTAGCATATTTGTGCTGTTCATTCTAACCTGAGTGCTTCCTATTCTGCTACATACTACACTTATTAGTTGTCATTGTTTCACCTAGTTTAGTCTTCCAACCACGATTTTGATCGCCTAGATTGAGCAATCTAATTAGTTCTAGTAGTTGGAATCAAGTTCCCTATGGCATACGACCCGTACTTGTCGTGTGCTAGCTACAGCTACACCATGCACTTGCGATATATTTTTAACTCAACAAGTTTTTGGCGCCGTTGCCAGGGAACTTGCGCCTTTCAATATTAGAATTGATTAGCGTGCTCTAGACTAGGCTTTTTCTTTTCATGTCTATCCCTTCTTGTTTTTCGCCCCCTTCTCGTGCTTGAAACTGTTTATCCCGTGGTAGTGTTGGCTTTGTATGCGCAGGCGAAGTCAAAAGGATCAACCACTTGTTCCTTTAACCCAGAGATTGAGGCCACCACGTGAAGGCAAAGCGGTGCAAGGAAGCAGCAACAAGTTCTGATGGCTGGGCAAGATAAAAGAGTGTTGCGAGATTATGCCCTCCCCCAAGCATCGGGCATAACCTCCTCCATAGTTAGCCCCGCCATCGAGGCTAACAATTTCGAGCTCAGCCCCGCACTGATTACCTTTGTGGAGAGGGAGCAATTCGGTGGGCACCCCTCGGAAAACCCCAACTTGCACCTTCACAGATTCCTTGCGAAGTGTGACACCATCAAGCTGAACGGGGTGTCCACCGACGCAATCCGCTTGCGGCTCTTTCCCTTCTTACTGCGGGATAGAGCCGGCGACTGGCTGCAAAACGAGTAGCCCAACTTGTTCACCACTTGGGAAGTACTCTCCAAGGCATTCCTCAGCAAGTACTTCCTACCTGGCAAGACTGCCAAGATGAGGACGAACATTACCTCCTTCGCCCAGCAGGATGGTAAGTCCATTTACGAAGCATGGGAGAGGTTCAAGGACCTCCAGCGCCAGTGCCCCCACCACGGAGTTCCTGACTGGCTCCTAATCCAAACCTTCTACAATGGGTTGGAGCGGTAAGTGAAGATCTCGGTTGATGCTGCAACAGGGGGTGCTCTAATGGCCAAGTCGATTGAAGCGATAAAGGCATTGTTGGAAGAGATGGCTTCCAACAATTATCACTGGGCAAGCGAGAGGGCCACCCCCAAGAGATGCGGTGGTAGACACGAGGTAGACGCTGTGACACTCCTGGCGAGCAGGGTGGACGCCCTTGCACAACGTCTGAATAAGGTGGCCACCCCTTTGACCACTTCTACGGGGCCATCCATGGGGATCTATGCATACTGCGAGGCATGTGGTATCCACAGACACACCTCCATTGAGTGTTACAATGCTTCCTCCAGCATTGAACATGTCAATGCTTACCACACCTACGCCCCACCTCCTCAAAATAACCCCCATCCCACCACCTACAGCCAGGATTGGAAGAGTCAAACAAACCCTCTCTACAAAAATCCCAACCCTCACCCCCAGAACTCCATCCAGCCACCCGGTTTCCACAACCGAGCTCCCTACACTCCACCCCCTCCACCTCCTGAACTTACATCTCACTTGGAGAGTTTCATGAAGCGCTTCATAGCGATCCAGACCACGACCAATGAGACTCTTAAGGAGTCAATCCATCTGCTGACCTCCAGGGTTGATGCCATGGCCACCCATCAGAAAACGATGGGCACGCAGATTACTCAGATTGCCCAACAGGTGAGCCTCCTATCCCGACCTCAAGGGCAACTTCCAGGCCAGCCCGAAGTTAACCCCCGCCGTCATGGCAATGCCATCTCCACGATGGAAGAGGGGTTAGAGGAGAGCCCAGTAATGGTTCTCCAAGAGGTAGTTCCCGTTTCTGACTTTTGCAGGAACGGAGGGGCAAACGCGAAAAGAGACTATGAGCCCTTCTAAGGAGACTACCCCTCCACCTTTCGCTCGCACCTACCAGCCCCCAGTGCCTTACCCTCAGCGACTGGCATGGTCCAAGCTATGCCAGCTTGAACCCAGATTCGCGCTATTCTTGGAAACCTTACGCCGAATCTATGCCAGTAGCCCCTTCCTGGAAGCTCTCAAGAATGCACTTGCGCAGTTTAAATTTTTAAGAGAACTCCTGTCCAAGAAGGGAGAGCCCGGGGTTACTCCAATGGCCCCCACTATCGGATCCTGCAACGCACTTCTACCGAGGCGATCACCATCAAAACTACAGAATCCTGGCAGTTTCTCTATCCCATGCTGCATAGGGGATATGCAGATCAAGAGAGCCCTTTGCGATCTGGGCGCCAGCGTGAGTCTTATGTCGCTCTCTCTCTGCACGAAGCGGCAACTGCGGGACCTCATGCCCACCAGCCTAACTATTCAGCTAGCATACTGCTCCATCAGGTAGCCTGTCGGTATTCTAGAGGATGTCCCGATCCAGGTGGGCAAGATCCTCATCCCCTGCGATTTCGTCGTTCTTGACATGGATGAGGACTTTCCGGCCCCACTCATCTTAGGTCGCCCATTCCTTGCGACCGCCGGGGCAGTGATCGATGTTCAGGTAGGCATTCTATCTTTCCAACTGTGTGGGGAGAGGATGGACTTCAGTTTTCCTTTCCCTACACCGCCTTTAGCGCCTGTTCTTCCCCTACCATCTGAGGATCCTATCCCCATTTCCCTCTTTGATGTTGTTCCCAGGGCTGATATATTTGATGAAAATGGGGGACCCCACCTGCTGTTTGAAGATTCTTCTGCTGTTTCTATGGTCGTCCTATCTTGTTTCGCGAACGCTTCTGCTTGTATCGGTGAGGTAGAGGATCCTCCTTCATATTTCTACACCTCCCCCAGGCCACCTCCCGCATCATTACCGTCTACTATTTGGAGGTAAGGGTCAAGCTAAGGACCTTAAACAAGCGCTTCTTGGGAGGCAACCCAAGGCATTTATCGTTTTCAACCTAGTGTGTGTGTGTCCCCCGCCCTTTTCCCTCCCCCTTTCACCCTTCGATCTTTTCATTGCTCTTTCCTTGCTCTTTTTCTGCGTCCTTTTCATTGAAGACAATGAAAATCTCAAGCATGGGGGGTGAGCTTGTCGCTCTTTGGGTGAAATCGTAAGGATTGGGTCGGCTGGCGTCACTTGCATTCGCGTCATATAAATAGGACTTCATATAGTTTCACTAGGTTGTTTTTACAATTTCTGTTTATTAGATCATGTAGCTTAGAGCATATAGGTTAGATTTTGCATCTCAAAAGGAGAAGTGATCGAGTTGGGTTTCCTCAAAATTTTCAGGTACTACTTCTTGCCCCTCTCTTCATTTCCCCTTATATCATTTACCGCTTTCTTAGTTAGAATTATTGTTTTCTAATAAATCTGTGCGAAAATCCCTCTTATGAAGAGAACACAAGGGGTGACAATTGATTGATCTGGTTGAGTTGTGTGTTGAAGTATGGCCTGTTATGGTGTGAACTTTTGTGAATTGCGCTCTAACACCACCGTCTGTATTTCCCCTACCTTATGTTGTATATCATATTGCCCTTCAGATTCATGTGACTTGGCTTGATTGACCTCGATAAGTGGGAGTAAGTTGTTGGATTGTGGTAGACTTATCTGTGAGACTTTGAGCCTAATGACTATTCATTGCATATAGTCTCATACTTTCCTTCATGTTTGACTTATCCATGATTGAACTTGGTCTTGTTATCTTTGAAAGAGCATTTAGCATGTGCATGTGTTGATATGACTGAGACAATTTTTCTTTTCTTTTTAGCCACATGAGCCAAAAAGCCACCCATTGATATGTACTACCCTCTTTGCTAGCCCTTTGTGCCTTTCCCCTTGTCTTTGTTGTTGCCCCCTACACACTACACACTTACACTACAAAAAAAACGCGTTCAGAAACCGAAATTTAAAACCAAATATAAGTCAGTTTCAAAAAACACATTTGGAAACCACCATCAGAAACTCATTGTGGCGTTTCGAATTTTGCAACTGATTGAGCCATCGGTTTCAAAATTTGGAAACTGAAAAGGAACCCGGTTTCTAGAAGGAAATCGATTGAAAATTCGGATTCAGGTGATAATTTGTTTTTGTTGTTTCTTAATTTACAATAGGTCAGAAAATGCCCAAGTACTCCCCAAAAATTGCGTTCCCACCAATTTCGGTCTTTCCTGTTGGCTACTGTCTTCTGTTCTCCTTGAAATGCCCCCAAAGCTTTGGTTCCAGAAAACCCTATCTCCACCACAGAGTAGAACGAGGAGAGAGAAGGCTTGAGTGGTGAAGCCCTGTGTCTTCTGCCGCCATCTCCAGTGAAATCGGAACCCATTTGCGTCATCTCTGCCAAAACCAGAATGAAGGTGCTCCATCTCCAACAAAACCAGAACCCATTTGCTCCGTCTGCAACAGGTATGCGTAATTGTTGCGTTTTGGGTGAAAATTGTAAGTTTTGGTTTATATTTATGCCCACTTCAAGATTAGGGTTTTCATAATCTGGAATCTCCACCAATTCCCCCTTCCCCAACCCGCAATCTGTTGGTTTTTGTTCCTATTTTCTGGGCGCCTTTGACAATATGGAATTGAAGCTGGGATTCCTTTAAAAGTTAGGGAAAGAAATCAGAAATGGTGTCTGTGAAGAATCGTAATGAGGTGGGGTGTTAGGTCTTCCTTATACTTTTATGAAATCAGGTTGGCCCTTTGGTGTTCTTACCCCACTCTGTTACACTTTCCTCACATACGATTGCCTGTTAATGTTGGTCTCAACCCCTCGAAAATTTGGAATCTCTAAATGGGTACTTGAAAATCAACTATTTTGGTGAGTTTGGTTTCTCTGATTCTGCCTCATTTGGGCGTTTTTGTGTTGATTTGATGATTATACTGTCAGCTACAACAGAGCCAAAATAAAATGGAAGTTCAGTAGCTCCCTGATTAGTTGTAGCTTAATAAGTACATCTACTAGATACCGGAAGGCCAAACATATAAATTGATGAAAGGGAAGAACTTGCACCTACCACATTTGGAGAGAACCCAAGAGGAATCATTTACCCATAATACCAATTTCACCTGAAATCTCAAATAATCTAGAGACTTCAAATTCTATGTCAAACTGTTCTTCCAGAAAGGCTGGTTCAGAAGTCCTGGAACATAAACTCTGAAATCTCCATGTGAAACTTGAGATAGAACAACTTCCTTAAAAGATCCTCAGATCTTGCCTATTAGCTATAGAAGCTAATAAAACTCGGATTTCAGAAATTCCAGCAGAGAGAACCCACTAGCCTGTTGCAGCTTACTAATCAGTACTTTCTGCACAATGCCTCCAATAAAACCATACATAACAGAGAGAAAGCAACTTACTTTATCAACTGCCCCTAGTGGTTCTTGCTTTGAAAATTTAGACATCGTCACAATGATTTCAGAGGAGAGAACTTCATCCTACAGAGTATACTTCTAACAATATATAAATCATGTTTAGAGACGTAATCAAAGATGCAGCGAGACCACCGTGCTAGGTCTGCGAAAGGGGGTGAAAGGAAATAGATTCAAGGCATTCTAACAGCTTTAGTATTACTACCCATGTAGGAATTTCAAATATCGGCTATAGGTTGTTTAAGTGAAACTAAGAATTTCAACAACATAATCATCATATTATGTGTAACCATGTGAAATTATTTGTTAAAAACCTTGCACTACTTCCATTAGTGACTCGTTTTTCCTGTTCGGTATTCAAGAAATTTATTGTCGTATATGAAATCAACTCCTTTTCTTTTGCTGGTGTACAGGACTTGCATTTTTGGAAGGACATCTAGGCATATGGATATTCATCTCCTTTGAGATCTTTGAACGAGCCGGTATTTGGATCATAACCTCGAAATAACATAAGACGCACACTTATCACGAGAGGCAAAAGGTGCTCGAACGACGCATTTTTTGTTCTTTTTGTAATCTTTTTTCTCGATGTAGTTCATAACTTCATATATAAATATATATGATATGATGTATATCATATAATATGATTCTGAGCATTGCACCTTACTTGAATCTGTACAACATGGTGTTGTGCTCCTTTGAATTATTCTACATTTCAATCAAATAATCCATGAATAAGATGCAATGTTCCTGTTGAATTTCCAAGTTTTCCACGTACTTCACAAATGCTATATCCAACCTAGAGTCTGTCTTCACTATCAACAACCCTCTACATATATTTCAGGTGTCTAATTCAGAGTGTCAGAGTTGTACTCGACATTCTGAAAATTTATCAACTATTTGCACGTGTCAATGCTATGTTCATATCGTCTGCCAAAATTTTGATTTTATGTAATGAATTTCGGTGCTTCACCTCTGGGTACTTCTTCATTTGTGTTAAAGTTGGCTGCTTTGATTGTTCGCTGCTTGAATTTGTATGTATGTAAGCTCTCTTGTAAGACAATATTTTTTGTAACCTTTTGATGGGTTGCATGTGAGTTCCACATTTTTTTTTTCTGGGCTTCTTTCGGGATTCTGATTTTGGGTGAAATGTTGCTGAAAAATTTTAAGCATTTCATTGAATTGGTGGGTGTGTTTCTCAAACATACATGGTGCATGATTTCTTTGTGGTGTTATTTTTGAATTTCTAGTTCTGATTATTTGCTGGATTCTTCCTCTCATGTTCAGGGGAAGTAGAGATTTCAGTTTCACTGAGGTGATACAGGTTTCCCTTTGTCACTGTGGGCACTGCTACTTTGACTTTGATTAAGACAATAAAAAAGTCCACCATAAATTTTTGTAGTTGTGGTTTTACATATTCATTATTTTTCCCCCTCGTTTGGTGTTGGGATTGAAATTGGCATCATTATTTGAAGTAAAAATCTGGTGCCCTCATTGTGAACTTGTTTATTTAGTGCCCTCACATTGAAAAAACCAACAAAGTGAAGAACTTTTTCACAAAATTTGAAGACAATATAATTTGGAGCATGTTGTTCATTTGCGGAGTTCATGTAATTTTATGCATTCTGAATTTGCCCAGACTTCATGTTCTCAATTAACAGTCGACTTTGTCTTGCGATTGATAGATTGTTGGGCTTATTTCTATGTTTTTCATACTTTTTGTTAATTTCTGTGTGGCTGATATGCCTTTAATTGGTTGGCTTGGTTTCTTGTTGTCGGGAATAGCAAAAAGGAAGACGCAGACGAGACAAGAAGTAAGGTCAATAGCACGTCAGATCCATTTCACTACTCAATCGCGTAGCCACTGGTAAGTGAATTTATACATACCTAAGCCATGATAATGGATTAATTTTGGTTTTTTGTTGGAGCCAGTGTACTTGCTTGGATGAATTATGAGTTGTCTATTTAATTTTGGGCAACACCTCAGAGTTATGTTGAATTAATTTTGGATTTTTGTTAATTTTGGATTTTTTTTGATGCAAAGCTTATGTAGTTGGATTTCTATTTAATTTGGTCAGAACTGTTTGTTTATTTATGTTGTGATATGTTGGTGTGTCAATCATGCATACATATGAATTATATGTATAGGATATTCCTATGAATAGAATTCTTTCATTAAGCTTAGAATTTTCGTTCAAAGATTTATACATGAGACATCTTAGAAACAATTTATTTATTGATATTATAGATAGGGTCTTCAATCACAAAGGTATTTAGAAGACGCTACTAGTAATATCTTCAAGTAAATTGTTGATGAAAAGTTGTCACATGTATAAATCTTTGAATTGTCCAATTTGGACAGTTCAAGAGTGTTATGATATTTTATTGTTTGGCAACAAAGTTATTGCATACATTGGGCAAATATTGGTTAGTATTTCCTTATGTTCTCTGGATGCGATTTTGGAGATGACGATCATATGTTTGACTCATCTTCAAAATTCGTACTTCGGAGAACTGTAGGGAAGTGCTGCTGAAATTTTGCCTCATATATGCAATGCTTTAGCCAAATAATAAAATGCAATACGAATCTTGAATGGGTTTAGGATCACCTACCTTTATAGAAGGAGATATATAAGATCATACCATGTCATAACATTTTGTATGTGTTGATGTCAATTAGTTATCTGTAGTTATTGTTTAATAATTGAATTATATGCTCAAATCGCATACAACAGAAATTTTTTGCAAACTACTTACGTATTGTTAACCGTGTAGTGAATGTTGTTCTTTCTCAAATGCAGTAATGGGGAGTAATCGAGAATGGATGTATAAGAGGCTTGATGGGGATTATTTGAGCGAGGATTTTGTGAGAAAAGTGGATGAATTTATTAAATTTGCAAGTGAGGAGGAGCACTTTAAGAAATATAAAAAGCTTAAATGCCCTTGCAATAAATGTTGGAATGTGCCTTATTTAGATGAGGATACCGTCAAGTTACATCTCTATAAGAATGGATTTCGTCCTAATTATTATCAGTGGACTTACCATGGTGAACTACATAGTAATTTAGGAGTTCAGAATCCCATGTCTACATCAAATACTGTTGAAGGTACCCTAATGAGGGATATGGTTATGGATGTTTTAGGATCCGTGGCTTCTAATTGGGGAGAAGGATCGAGTAATGTTGAGGAAGATCCAAATCCTGAAATGAAGGCTTTCTTTGAAATGATAGAAGCTGCTGAGAAGCCATTGTATGATGGTTGTCAGTCATCTTTGCTTTCAGTAGCTGCAAGAATAACAAATCTTAAGTGTGAGTACAACATCCCCAACAGAGCTATTGATGGTTTTGCCTCATTAATTAAGGATATATGTCCTGATAATAACAAGATGGCTGAGACTTTCTATGGCACAAAAAAGTTGCTTGCTGGCCTTCAAATGCCACATGAAAGAATAGATGTCTGTCGTAAAGGGTGTATGTTGTTCTGGAAAGAGGCTACCCATTTGGATAAATGTGAAGTATGTCATGCAGATAGGTATTTTAAGAAGACATTAAGGGGTAAGCCTATTGCGAAGAAGCAAATGATATATTTTCCCATTACACCAAGGTTGCAAAGGCTTTATGCAACAAAGAATGTTGCGGAGCAAATGAGATGGCATGCGGAGAATCCGCGCGTTAGTGGCTCCCTTGCACATCCATCTGACGGAGAGGCATGGAAACATCTTGACCAGGTTGAACCTGAGTTTGTAGCTGAGCCTCGTAATGTCCGGCTTGGATTATGTACAGATGGCTTCTCTCCATTTGGTCAATTTGGGCAGACTTACTCTTGTTGGCCAGTTATTCTTACTCCATATAACTTACCACCTTGGCTTTGCATGAAGAAGCCATACATGTTCTTGAGTTTGCTTATTCCGAGACCAAAAGCTCCTAAAGGAAACTTTGATATTTACATGCAACCTCTTATTGAAGAGTTGAAGCAGCTGTGGACCGTTGGAGTTCAAACGTATGATGTATCTAAGAAGCAAAACTTTGTAATGAAGGCAGCCATTCTTTGGACTATAAGTGATTTCCCTGCTTATGGTATGCTATCTGGATGGATGACGGCCGGAAGATTAGCATGCCCATATTGTATGGAGCACACGAAGTCGCTCAGGTTAAAGTATGGCAAAAAACATTCATGGTTTGATTGCCACCGTCAATTTTTACCTAACGACCATTTGTTTAGAAAGAATAAAGTTGCCTTCTACAAGAATAGGGTGGAAGAATCCAACCCCCCTCCTTTGTTGAATGGAGAGGAAGTGTGGGATCGTATCTGTAAGTTGCCTAAAACTGCTGATCATTGCGGTAAAATTCCGTTGTACGGAGTTTCTCACAATTGGACCTAACAAAACATTTTCTGGGAACTTCCATATTGGAGGAAGCTATTGGTTCGTCATAATTTGGATGTCATGCATATAGAGAAGAATGTGTGTGAGCAAATAATCCACACAGTAATGGACGTCAAGGGCAAAACAAAAGATGATGTCAATGCTAGAAGAGATTTGGTTGAGCATTGTAAACGTCAAAAGTTGCATGTACAACCCACTGGGGTGGCTAGTGGAGAAAAAATGACAATGTCAAGTGCTCCATTCGCACTTAATAAGGACCAAAGAAAGCTTTATGTGAGTGGATAAAAGATTTGAAGTTCCCAAATGGTTATGCTTCGAATTTGAGTAGGTGCGTAGATGTCCAAGGTGATAAGCTTCATGGCTTGAAAAGCACGATTATCACATTATCATGGAAAGATTGTTGCCAATCGCGTTGAGAGAGTTGCTTCCTGCAAATGTCTGGAAAGCAATTACAGAAATCAGTCAATTTTTTTGTGATCTTTGCTCTTCACGGATTCTACTTGATGATATGGTTCATCTGGAGGAAAATATCTCTGAAATTATTTGCAAATTGGAGAAATATTTCCCTCCTTCTTTCTTTAATGTCATGGAACATCTTCCTGTCCACTTGCCTTATGAGGCTAGAGTCGGTGGACCAGTTCAGTACAGGTGGATGTACCCGTTTGAAAGGTGAAGCTCTATTCTAAATTGCAGGGTTCCTTTCATTGTTTGTATGTGAATTCTAACTTCTTGTTCACAACAATATAGGTTTCTACAACACTTGAAACGTAAGGTTGGAAATAAAGCTCGAGTTGAAGCCTCTATTTGTAATGCATATCTTATAGAGGAGATTTCAAATTTCCTTGCCCATTATTTTAGTGAGAATGTGGACATAAAAGCTAGAGATGTTGGACGAAATGTTAGAGCTGCCGTTGATGGGAGCAACTCTAATATCCCTACCATCTTTTCTGAAAATGTTGGCTACGCAACCTCCAAGGGGAATTCCAAATATCTGGATGATCAAGATTATCACCTTGCTCATCAATATGTCCTTTCCAATTGTGAATTGTTGAGAGAATATGAACGGTATGGATTTCTCTATATATGTGGTTAATTTTGTGTAAGTAATCATTAGTAGGCAACTTCGGAGGTCATTTGACAATTTTTGTAATTATTAGGTATTTTGAGCAAGACATATTGAAAACCAATCCTAATGTCCGTCTTGAAGATGTTTGGAGTAAGTTTGAGGACCAATTTTCTGATTGGTCACAGCAATATGTGAGTAATGTGCGGTATTCATATTCTTTGATGTTATATAATAATAACATTATGAATCCAATATGTGACACATGTTTCATATGCATAGGTCTTGAACTCGAACATTACCGATGATGTTGTTAGGGCCCTTGCAATGGGTCCTAGGAAAGATGTGTGTGTGTGGAACAACTACTATGTTAACAACTTCAATTTTCACACATATGTGTATGGGAAGGATAAGTCAACTATGAATTATGGGGTGTCTGTCAGAAGTGTAGATGGAGTGGAGTACTACGGCTTTTTGCAGGAGGTCGTCCAACTCACCTATGTTGGTGCAAATCGTTGTTATAAAACCACCTTATTTAAATGTGATTGGTTTGACTTGGGTAAAGGTACAAACATACATAAACAGTATAAGCTTGTTGAGATCAATCATACGAGGAAATATCCAAAGTATGATCCCTTTGTATTGGCTACCCAAGTTCAACAAGTATACTTTACACCATATCCGAGCGTCAGAAGTGATAAAAATGCATGGTGGGCAGTGTTTAAAGTGAAAGCTAGGCCATCTATTGACGCACCAGTGGATGATATGGCATTTCAAGAGGATCTGAATGACAATCCACCCACCTTATCCACAGTAGACTTAGAGGATGAAGAAACATTGATCGAGCATAATGAACTTATGGAGGTTGATGTTGAAGAAGTTGATTCTGGCGAAGATGAAGATGAAAGCGAGGAAGAAGATGAAGATGAAGATGACCATGAAGAACAAGATGACTATGATGATGATGATGATGAGGATGAGGATGAGGATGAGGACAACAATGGGGAAGAATTCTAAATTGCAAAATTGCAAGTGTAGATGGAGTCCTTTGTATTGTAAACAGATTATGACTAATTGATATTTTATGCTTTGATAATTATTGAATGTGTTTTGGTGCACCTATGTGCAAATGCTGAACTTGGAAACAGAACCTCTCCCATGTGTGTTTATGGTACCTCTAATATTTATTTGTGTTCATGTTTGAGGTTTTCACTCTAATATTATTTTCACAGGGGAAATAATTTACGTAATATAATGTGCGTGATTGTTTGTTAAAGGTTTCATAGATGGCATCTGATTCACAAGTTCGATCTGGTTCAATATTTGGTCGAGATAGACAGAGAGGAGCATTTCCCGAAGGTCCGCTTGTTGATTCAGATGAGACGCAACCACCTTCACACCCACTTGATCAGGCACTGATATCCCATGATGATAGAACCATCTCTCATGCTTCATCTGATGCAACGGGCAATCCAGGTGCCTTAGAAGTTCTTTGCCCCGAGGGTTTATGGTGAGTGTAAAAAATATAGATAGTGCTTTCTGTATTTGCAGTTGTATCTCCTTATTTGTATTTTACAATGATTAGAGCCTTGTTATATTGAAGTTTGTTTTTCCATTAGGTTTGACGATAACAAAGTGTCTCATCAAGTCACTCTAAGTATCAAGAGTTACTATAGGGCTCCTTACACATGTTGGAGGGAGGTACCAGATCATATCAAAACCTTTTGGTGGAATGCATTCAGAGTACGTATATTTATTTATTTATGTTTTGTGATTATTTGCTTCATCCCCATTGTTGTAGTGATAAAAATATGTTAATGGCAAGTAAAATATGTTTGCAATTAAAATATGTTGGAGTGGTTTAATCAAGCATGATTATCATCGTCGGATGCAAATGACAGTGAAGTTGAATTAAGCAAAACAACAAAGAATGTAAGAAAGCCTAGCTACCAAGGCCTAGTGTGCTTTGTGTGTTTTTCTTTGTAGAAAAGTTAAACCCACTCTACTTGTAATTAATCAAATGTAGGCAGTCTAAAACAAAGATTAATAGTATTACTAATTGAGCCAAACACTTATCTCAATTTAATAGATTCAAAATTATATGTAACTATTTGTTTTTCTTGAAAACTCAGCATATAAATAAAAAAACTTTCCAAAGTGTCAGTTTTTTGTAATCTAAATATTCTAGTTTATTTCATCATCCTTCTCGCTATGAATGCAAGGCAAGCCATGTTAATTAATACTTTCAAAAATTCAGACAAATTTTCTTGCAATCTTCTCTTTTGATGTGATCCCTTGATCCACAAAGCCTATGCATGCAAAGATTTCGATGTACAATTTTTGCCAAGGTGCACCCTTTTCCAGGCAGTCATGACTCTTTGAGTTCACCTATGTTGTAAGATAATTTTGAGTATTATCCAAAAAAATCTCCAGGTAGTCAGTCACTCATGATTCTATGACATGATGACATATCTAAATTTCTAAATATTTGTTTCTGTGTTATTTATATCCCGTCTATTGATTGATACCTTAATCTAAAAATACAATTCTAGACCTCATTTACATACACCATGTGAAAAAGGGATGGTAGTTAGGGTTGTTAAAGCACCTAGTTTTACTGCGTGGGACAGTTTATTAGCATTTAGAATACCAATGAAATGAACAAAGTAAACTGATGGAAATTTTCTTCAATGCCTGCAACCCTGCAAGTAGCAAAGTAGAATGCAATATAATCCCACCCAAGAGTGGATGTTGCAGGGGACTTAACTGTTCATAGATCTGAATAACTAAAGTTCCTTTGATGTATTTCAATCTGCATTTAATTGTGTAGGTAATGTAATCTCATTCTTTTCTAGTGTAGCCATGATGGTCAACTTGTTTGCATCTTCCAAAATAATTCAATCTCTGTTGTCATCAAAATTAGTCTCTTTCAGTTTTTTCTTTGTTTGGCAGTCAAACTTGTACGGTATTTACATCTCTATTTTTGCATGCTACGTTTTCGTAATCAACACATAAATAATGAGTGCATCTCGTGTGATTCCATCCTTTCGTTTTCTAATATTTATAATTATCGAGAAATGCAGGATCGGTATCGATGGGCAGTTGAGCATGCATCCCTTGTGAAAGAAGCTTATTGGGACAAAGGGAAGAACCGTCTTAAAGACATGGTGTGTAAAGTGAGTAAGAAGAAACCGACTGATGTGATACCATGGCTATCGCCTGATGTTCGACGGCAACTGTAGCATCACAAGCACATATCAACAGGCTTTTTGAAGAGATCAAGGCAGTCCAGGCTGAACAAAGTCACTGGGCCTAAAGTTAGGAATCGTCATATTCAGGGATCAATTTCAGCTTCTGCAATTGCAAAGAAGATGGTAAGCATTTGCTTATTGAGGTGGTTTTTTAATAATGCCAGGCCATTTACGACATTTAGTTGCTTACATAATTTTCGATTTTACTCACATAGAGGAAAGCAGGAGAGATAGTCACTGCCGCGAAGTTATTTTCTAGAACACATACGAAGGCCAAGGATAAAATTTTCACAGATGATCGAGCAAAGGCTGTGTGGGTATGTATCAAACCATTGAAGTGCCAACCTTCTTGTGCTAACTTTTTTTATGTCATTAACACAAGATGTACAGTGTGATGGTATGAATCATGTTATGACAATGAATAGCACACACACATACATATATATATGTGTGCGTGTGTGTGTGTAACCAAAAGTGCGACTTCAGCAACACAAGCTGGCATGATGTGATAGTATGAACAGTGTAATGATATGTATGGTGTGATGGTATGTACAGTGTGTACATATATATGGTATGTGCAAATTTACATGTTTGGTGCTGAGATGATTCTTGTTGAGAAAAAAGTCTGTGATCTGGGACATATATATGGTATGTGCAAATATACA
>JACYFF010031955.1:108447293-108463600 GCA_017589665.1 Selenicereus undatus | reverse complement strand
TATAGTGAGGACAATTTTAAAGTCTATTGGTTGGTTTGAAATGTGTGGTTTTCATTCCGAGTTACATCAAATTGTCCTATTTTACTCTATGGTCAACTCTTGTTTTATGTTGTTGTGTCAGACAATTATCAAGTTAGCTTTGTGGATTTATTAGGTATGACGTAGAGAGGGAGCATTTTACAAGAAGGAGAAATTGTGAAACAGAGGAAAAATACAGATTTTAAGGCAGTCTTAGATTTATAGACCCTAACCTTCATATATGATAATTTCTTTTACTTTTTTAAAACTCAAAACCTATTTGAATGGTCCCTCTTTTAAGAAAAACAAAAAAGTTTGTTTGGTCCAAATCATGTCACGCAATCGGGTTTATAGTTTCATGTATACGATATGACTGTTGGAGAAGAAAAGGCTTGGGTAGAGATACCAAGCTGAGGAAGATTAGACATTTCAAATGTTGTTGAGGTTGTACCTAGAAAAGAGCGTCTGAGGATGAAACACCAACCATTGAAGATGAACATCATTGTATAGGGAGAACAATGCATTACTAATAAGCTTTCTAATCACGTTTAACACTCCATTGGAGTTATCATCTTCTTTGAACTAGGACAGATCTAGTATGGTGTAAGTGGTATCACCCGACATCACTCCCCAAAAAAAATGTACGATAAAAATTTTAAAAATTAATAGTTTAATATAAATACAAAATAAGGCAATAGAATGCATGAACTGTGTTTGGCTAGCTTAGTGATGCAATGTGGATTTGCTTGCTTTGGGGTTAGTTTTGGGGTTGTGGGTTCAAGCACCTTCATTTGCACTTTTGATTGATTTTTTTTTTTTGTTTTTTTTGTGCCTTAGAGACTCTACCACCTCATCTCCTTTGGTGCATTTAGTTGCTTTTGGCCACCGGTGCAACGTTGATTGCTGGCTTTGGGGTTAAGAGTTGAGATAGCGGTTCGAGCTCTTTTGGTTTAGTTTTTTTTTTTTTTTAAAAATTCACCTTAGAACAACCTGTCCCTCATCTCCTTTCGGCCTTTGAGGCTTCAACATTATCCTCTCTATTCTGGAACCCAGACAAGAAATTCTCACACCTCTCTTCGAAGTTTCTAACTTCACTACTGCTTTGAACAAACCCATTGCACCCTATACAAAATAAAATAAACTCGATGTAAATTGAAATTCAAATTCAAATTGTTAATAATTAATTAACTTCCAACATCTTGTGAATATAGATAAGATATTAACTTTTTTTTTTGGCCTTGAATCATCCATTTCACTAGAGTTGAGCTACTGCTGGCCCAATACGGGGTAAAACTCTTCCATAACAGATTTTCTCCATTTACAATACTTGAATCCGAGACCGACTTAAGGAAAACAAGTGCGAAACCACTTGAACCAACACGTGTTTATAAGATATTAACTAATTTATGTGACAAGTCTTTAAAAATTGCTATTGTTATGGGGTTAAAAGTCCTATACCCATGGTCATCCTATATCCCAAAAAGGGCAAAACAAAAAGGTTGGTGGAGAGTGACCGAAGGAGAGACGTTTCTACTTCGCATGAGAAATTAGAAGGCACACCAACTATGACTAAAACAACGAACCAAAAACTGGTAGAATCGCCATTGTACGCCAGCTGCTCCAATGTTTATCTCAATATTACAAAGCTATGAATATACCTAAACTTTAAAAAAATATTAAGCTGAATACAAAAGAGAAATGAGAAGAAGAGACACCACCATTGCGGAGAGAGACGCAGGAGCATGGTTAGTGGACGCGTTTGGCGAACTAGCATGCGACACGTACACATCATACTTCACAACAGCATCACCAGTCGTCGGATCAGCCGTATGGGTCCTAGCTTGGGCGTAACCCTTAGCGAATCGGAAGGCTCCGGTGCCGCCAACCACAGGCAACTCTCGTACACCCTCAAGCACAGGATTCCTGCCCAGGATGCTTAGGGTGCTCCCTTTGAAATCCCCATCCAAGAATGCAAAATTCATGACCATTGTCAAAGCGGTCTGCGTCTGGTCCGCCAGTCCGTACAACCCTTGGGCCCGACCCACCAGTCTTGAGGTGGGATCGGGCCCCACGGTTAGAGGGTCGTCGATCATTGATAACACCCCAAATGACGTGGTTGAGGCTGAGGCCTTGGCGATCTGGACCGCTGTTGGGTTGGGCCCACTAACGGTGTCGTGGAAGTAGAAGGTGAGATGGGTTTGCTTCAGGTCGTTTAGACCCAATTCTTCATTAGAGATCGGCTTAGCAAATAATGCATGTGTTGAAGGGACAAAGGAAAGCGTGAAGAATAAAAGAGAGAGAATGGTGGAAATGGTCAGTTTTTCCATGTTTAGGCTTCTTCTCCATATGTCATGAGTTTTGTTGGTATTATTGCTCTGAATGAATTTGTGGTATTCGGTTAGGTGGGGAGGTTGGTCGTGTATCAAATCAAAAGGAAATGGCAAAGCTGGAATTCTTTTGTTATGTTGCTTCTAAGGGTGGTTCTAGTTTTTCCATTACAGGACATATCTACTTGACCAACTCTTGATGTCTTGAATTGATGTTTATTTTAATGTTCATCTCTTTTATTTGGGGGGTATGGTATATATACTAGGGGATAGAAAATGGGCCAATGACATGGAGATGTGAGGGCAATTATCATATGATGAGGCACAAATTATTGTATTAGATAATGAGATATACATTCAAATGATAATTAATTCTAAAGTCCACTATCAGTCTAATTATTATATATGTTTAAATAATATTTTTTTTTTGTAAACATATCATAATATTCCATTACATTTCAAAGTTGGATAAAGTACTTGATAAATGGATAGATGACCATATTTCTTAGAGTATAAAGTCAATTCATGGGTCTTCAACCATCAGTTTAAACCTTTGGTAAAAATGGTTCTTGAACACGATATCGAAGTCTTTCTGAGTGAGAGGTCTCGAGTTCAAATCTCAACTATCGTCATATTGACTTATTGCACAAGGTAGGAGGAGCCTTTGTAACATGCACCCTTCAAGCCCACAAGGCATTCACGTGAGGGGATATATTAGAGTATAAAACTATTTATGGGCCTTCAAGCTTAAGATGATAGTTGAAAACCCATAAATTAGTTTTATACTCTGTAATAGCCCGACCCTAAATTATGTTTATTTATTTAATTAAGCCATGTTATTAAATTTTTCACATTTATTTACCTCATTTAATCATCCCGGTTGGGAGAATTCATTTGGGGCTCCACTTCGCAATTTGAGTTTCATTTACCGAAAATAATTTTTTGAAGAAATTGATATTAGGCCTCGATAATTATGCTTTAAAAGATTAAATTATTTTTCATGATATCACATTTAATTTCGAGTTTCAGAAAAATAAATTTAATTAATTGCACCCGGTTTGACATTTTTTCCCCAACCTGAGCTCTTTTAAGGCCAATTTCGACCCAACAAGCTACTACTTCATTTTTCTTGGCTAAGTAATATTGTGTGTGTTGAATTTTCATTGGCTTAAGCTCATTTTGCTAGGGATAATCTCAGCCAGGTAAAGCAATTAAGGCAAAATAAATATCAACCAAGTTTTTTTTTACTTCATTTTCCATCAAGCAAATATTCAAGTCACTTTCTATCTCTTCTTCTCTCCTCCCTCTCTCTACCCATGACCAGCAGGCCCCCCAGCCCCTATTGTGGTGTTTTCTGGCCACTCTCCGGCTAACCTCCGGCAAGGATTGCAACCCCCAACAACCTCCCTTCATCGGTTACCATTTTTCATCCTCAAAATCACCAAACATCATCTCCATCACAACTTTTTTTCAAGTTCAAAGTAAGTGACTTCAATCTTGTTCTTTGGATTTATGGTTTTTGCTTCTTGTTTTGGTTGTTTTAATGATGGAACATGTTGTTTTGATTGACTTAAGAGTTATCTTGGTGACGGATCATGATGGAGTTGAAGTTGGTTATGCTAGGGTTAGGGTTACTTCTTAATCATGCTAGTTTAAGTTTGAAGTGATGGATTTGGATTATTTTGTATTTGATTTTGCAATCTTTATCATCATAAATGATTATGGTAATGTTGGTGTAGATTTGTATGAGTGAAAGACTAATTTTAGTGCGGGTTTATGTCAAGAAAAGACTGCAATATGGGCTGTTATGTTGTAAACAGACCTCAAAACAGGGGTGACTTTGGAAATAAACTGGTATTTCGTGGGACATGGGAAAATTATGATTTTTGGTGTGAAGACACCTCAATGAGTTAGATTTCAATGGGCTCTAGAATTACTTAATTCCAATTTGTATAGACAAAGCTATGGCCACTGTACTGAAGACTGCACAGAATACATCGAAACTGGAAGCAGTTTTGAACAGTGGACTTTACGAAAAAAAACTGGTATTGATTGGCTCATTGAAAATTTGTGATTTTTGGTGTGTGGATATATAAATGATTTATATTTCACATGCCTTTTTAATCGCCTTAATCCGAGTTTTGTGGAAAAAGTTATGGTCGTTTTGTTACGATTGCGCAGATTGAACTGAAATTGTGCACGTCTGTGTTCTACCCTAATTTTAGGGACTTTACTATGTGAATCATGCTTTGTGTCCTAAATAAAAGTTGTAGTGGACATTATGTGCTTTTCATATTGGGGTTTTATATCTTATTTGGAGGTTGAGAGTGAAAGATATGGATTTTCTAATGCAGACCATCAAACGGTAATATAAGTGAATACAGAAATCGTGACATTTGCAAATATTTTCAGAAGTTTCTATATAATTATGGGTATTGCAAGGAAATTACAAAGTGTAGTGAGTTCAACAAGTTTGATTATGTATATAAGCTTACTTGGGTTTGAAAACCGAGTTAAGTGAGCATGAAAGTGAAATTTGAGAAGTGGGCAGTAATGACTCAAATTAGTGTCTATTGGATCAACTGAGGTTATTTGAGCTTTTATGAACCTCACAATGCCCCACAAGGAATTGAACCTTCTATTATCCATTTCAGAAGTATCACACTTTTTATTATCCATTTCAGAAATATCAAAAATCCATATTTCATTTATATCAATTTACATCTTTTCATTATCACCTCAATCATTTCCATTGGTCTATTTTGCTTCAATTTATTGTATTTCAAGTTCAATAACCCTAACTGATTATGTTCAGTATGGTTTAACTTGCTTGATTTTGGATTATTGGGATTGTAAAAGTCTTTTTGATTAATCAATTTCCATTAGAGTTATAAATTATGTCAATGAACATAGTTTACTAACTACATTTATCTATAATTATATTTCTTAAACAGAAATGGGGCCTAGTTGTAACGCCCCCAACCCTAAGGTTAGGAGTATAAGGGTTTTTCTTTAAATCTTGGGGCGAAACGGATAGAGTTTTCCCTGAAAACTGACCATTTTCCAGGCTTAAAGCCTTACAATAATTTCCCTGCACTGAAAAACAGCAATAAAGGGCCATCCAACTCAGCTGCTACCCGCCGGAGTTCACAGCTCTACGGGCCACCCGCCTGAAGCACCACAACCAAAGCAGTTCAATGCTAAACGAACTGGACAATAAAAATACAACTTCACGGACCACACGTCCGGAGTACTGGGGTCACATTCCAACTATAAATAACATTGGTTAAAAGATGATCGGCTCGCATGGTCGTACAGAGTGACTCTGGATGATATACAACACATGCACACAGGGACTTAGAGTACATAACAATAAAATTGCAGCTCACACATATAGAGCATGTAACTTTACTCCTAGAACAGCAATGACTCCATCTCGGCTCACCTGGAGCTGTTACTTCAGAAACCTGGGAAGGGAACAATAATAGATGGGAATGAGCAATTATCGCTCAGTGGATAACCCCCTCTCCCAAAACAATACTTAAGGTGCAACATTAACTTACAAAAGTTGTTCGTAATTCCTTCCCTTAGAAGAACTCACCTACCTTACGATATGTTCCAACCACAATGCAGGGGAAATAGCAGTGGCTCCAACTGCTTAAATTCTAAAATAGCCATACGCAATAAACTTACCATAAGAACTTCATATAAACTCATAATTTCAATGAAAACAAAGGGGTTAACCCTTAAACACCACTTGCTGGGATTTCTATTATGAAAAGCTTACTTTGTTTCATATAATTTATGCTGTATATAAACAATTGAAATTTCGTTGAAGATGCTGTCAGATGACAGACTATATGAATTTAGCATCTATGCTAGAATAGCCAACATGTTCAATGCGATACAATTACTAAACTGATGATTTTACTATACTAGACAGTAACAAGTATCTCTTTGTTAAAACATGGAGTGATAACTGTAAAGTGAAATATATAACCATGTCGTATGATCAGTAAACTAATGATGTAGCAATACGACCTTTGAACACCACATGCTTGTTTATTAAAAGTATAACGGTTTATAAACCGTCATGTGAACTGGGAGTCTCCTTTGACTATGTTTCTCTACCCATTGACAGGACTTTATAACATATGACTTTGACTCTACTGCCAGTTGGCAAAACTATAGGACATATAAACTTGGAAGTTTTTGCCTATTAACAAGCTTATGAAACATGGAACTTTGAATCATATGCCTACTGGCATAACAAGGAAACATTGAACTTGAATCTTCTGCCTATTGGTAGAACAATGAAACATTGAACATGAATCTTCTGCCTACTGGCAGAACAATGAACATTGAACTTGAATTCTCTGCCTGCTGGCAAAACAATGAAACATTGAACTTAAATCTTCTACCTACTGGCAGGACAATGAAATATTGAACTTGAATTCTCTGCCTGCTGGTAGGACAATGAAACATTGAACGTGAAAACTTTATGTAAACTTTGATGGAGGGCACTGGGTTGCCTAAGTTGAGCGTAGCAGCTGACACGACATAATCGAATGCTTATTACTTAAGTCCTTTCTTAAAAGGATTCCTAGGCCCCTTGACTAGTCACCTGCCTCATTTGGCTGAGCAGTCCGATGACTTAGGAGTACTTTGTTACCAATGACTTGTCAATTAAAATAATCACCCGGTAAACATTTAGAGACGCTTTGAAATCGTGTAATTGAGCATTTACGAACTTCGGAGGATTTTCTAAAACTTAAATTCAATGCCATTTCACGCATTCATCAATTCAGGGGAAAAGGTTTCATATAGCATGTATGAGCACATCATGAAATCATATTATCAACCGATTCGCAAAAGCATAGCAAAATTCACGCAAATGCAGTTAGTTTCAAACATTGCTTTGATATATATACATATATAGAGTTATAAAATTCGGAGGCAACGATAGTGATGGTATCGATGTCGTTATCTGTTACTCGTATAAAGGCTCAACTAGCCTTGATGGTTAACTCTTAATTTATAGGCCATGATTAAATATATTCATGGCTTACCAAATCACCACATGTATTTACGACTTGCTAGTAATCGATGCACTCATTCAATTTACTTTACAATTTCCTCTGCTCCTCACTTTTTGAGTTATAAACATTCATATGCAACCATTTAATTGCGCATAAAGGCTCACTGAACAACATTATAATTTATCGTTAATTCATATACGGTTGCCAGGCCCATAACATCATCATTTCTATGTACTCACTTTAAGCAATAGGTATAAATATATATATATATATTCGATAACTTTATATAATCGATAACTATGTAGCCAAATAACCTACATATAAATCAACAAACTTTAGTTAACCAATAAACCACATATCTTTCGATAAACTTTAGATACTCAATAAACTTTCTATGATCGATAAACGACATATAATCACTAAACTTGACATATAAATTGATAAACGTTATATGATCGAATAAACCTCATATAATCGATAAATTTCATATGATGGATAAACTATATATATATAAATATATATATATATATATATATATATATATAATTGAATAAATCTCATATAATCGATAAACCAAACGTAATCGATAAACTTTTGTCCAATTCGATCAAGATATATACATATATACTAGGCATCGTTCAGTTTACGCTACTGTTTCTTCAAATCACTAGTAATCCGTTCCAATTCAACCTGAACGAACTATAATCTATAAACTTGCATCAAAATTACCAACAAATAGGAGGAAAAGGAAACCCACCTCGAATCCAAGCTAAAAGACTCGTTCTAGGGTTTGGTCCGAGTCAGTTGCCTGATTCGATTCCGTCCTGTAGCTCCACCGCCCCACACTGGCACCGTTGAACCGTTAAGACCACCACCGGAAGGCCCAGTCACCGGTGGCTTGCGGGTGCTAACGTTGGCACCATGGCCGCCAGTTTTCTGTCTACTCTGGTGGCTGCCGAGGTTGAGGGGGAAATCACGGTGCGGTGGTCACGGGTTCCAAACCTTAGCCGCTCCCCTTACTCTCTCTCTCTCTCTCTCTCTCTCTCTTTTTGCGGGTGGTTCGAGTGTGGAGTGGGGCGGCCGAGGCCTCGCCGGCGCAACGGCGGCCGAACGCCGGCCCCCCTTTCTCTTGCTCGGTCGTCGATCGGGGCAGGGGAACAAAGGAAACCCCCCTCGTGCCCCTGTTCTCCTCCTTCGCAGAGAAGGGGCTTCGACCCCTTTAATTTTTTTTTTCTTCTTTTTCTTTTTCCTTTTCTTTTGTTTTGGATAATTAACTCGTCACATCATAATGAATACGAGCTTATCTACTTGTCACATCGCAATTAATACGAGCTTATCCACTTGTCAACTTGTAATTAATACGAGCTTATCCACTTGTCATATTAATACCCAATGTTCGATGTCCAATTATATTCGGGAACCTACGCAATTTAATGCCGATAAAATCCTCCATAACCCATAACAATAAAATGGGAAGAATATTCTTTTCAATAAAAATAGCACCTAAGCAGACACGTCAATATTATTTCAATTTATAACGATATAAAATAGCAGAATCGACTTAACGAAGGGGGATAAAAATCCCGGGTGTTACATCCTTCCCCCCTTAAAAAGAATTTCGTCCTCGAAATTCCAGGGTCTATAGTTAAGCCACCTACTCCTGCGCATACACATGGTACGCTCTACATGACTATGAACATAAGTAGAAAAATCTGCTTCACAATGAATTAAAAACCGAGATGTGCTTATAGAAGTCACTCTCAAATTTGCCAGTCTTTCAAGCGTCTATTCAGGCGTCGAGGGTAAAGTATATTGGAGAAAGGCAAATGGGTTGGTGACAAGAGGATGACTTCAGACCCAACCACCAAGGATCATACACAAGTATATTCGAAAACATGTATTTAGAACACTTTTAGGCTTAGAATGGTTGTCCTTGTGATTCCATTGATACTCTAGAGTGATGAGGGTATCACATGGCATTACGTCACATAGCATTACATAGGACCATTTTCACATTATAACATCCCATGGAATCAATAACTCAATACTTGCAGCCCTAGAGTCATATAAGATAAAGCAGTCCAGCACGTATGTCTGGTATCAACTTACAGAAACATTGCAAATGCAATTATTATTTCAACTGCTAACATTGACAACTATGCTTCATAACTCAATGAAGGGTTACACTACATGAACCTGAGTTCAACCATTATATATAGTGCTCATGAACAAGCATGTATATATGTAGGTGTATCTTAAGAAATGGTAGGGATAATATGTAAAATAGTGTCATGTCTCGCCACTAGACAACTGGATGGGAGAGAAATCCAAATCCAATGGCCAAGGTATAGTGGGACAGCATTGGCAGTAGGGCACCGTCCGTGGTTTTCTATGAAATCTACCATGTATCA
Source organism: Selenicereus undatus (assembly GCA_017589665.1). Classification (NCBI taxonomy): domain Eukaryota; kingdom Viridiplantae; phylum Streptophyta; class Magnoliopsida; order Caryophyllales; family Cactaceae; genus Selenicereus; species Selenicereus undatus. Next base: position 108,453,805 of record JACYFF010031955.1, on the reverse strand, counting down.
CATAAAGCTCATCATGCAACACATAATGCAAAATGGCTCAGTCACATTAGGCCAGATACTCAATTGAACCTTGTGAGAGGTTATTTTCCACATATTCATACACATGCTCTTAGAGATTCACATTCAAATAGGGTCACAAGTACGTTAGCATATGTTATAGCCAAAGCATAAAATATGTAAGGCAACTGAGTGCGACTGTAAATTCCTATGTTCACCATATGCTTCCACTGGACATATGAGCAATTGGCCACTCAATCATTCACAGGTACATAGGTCTGGGTTCAGATACAAGATGTGTAACTCCATTGCAATCAGCATACCCTTCAATGGTGCATGCAGAGATAAGCATTTAAATAGTAATGGACATAGTTGGGCAATCTTGCTACGAACTAGGCGCACCGCCAGACTTTCAGTCCCAATAGAAGGACTACGTGCTATGTACTGGTTAACGAATGATAACTTTATGAAGCAACACTCATTTGCTCAACTCAATAACACACCAGTCAAATGCAAAATGAAGCAAGCACCAAACAGTTTATTTCTTATCTCGTTCGCTTATAAAATATACAAGTGAGCATGCACGGTAGTCCATGTAACTATACAAGCTTTTAGAATCCTTACATTGTTCATAGTACTATAGTTGTGCTTCAAAACACATAGGTTCATAATAATGCTGCAAAAAAGGGCATCTATACAAGTATACTTGATTGCAACCCTCTGGTGCAATCTAAGGTCACAAGCATGTCTCGAGGCTTGTTCACAAGCATTAGAATGATTGCACAAGGACCGACTTTGAAGTAACTTTTGTCCATGATCAACATGACTTACGCAAGGGTTTCCTGTCCTGAATCTAAGGTTAAGGAGATATCTTTCATATGGAAAAAAGTTTCAAGTGGATTGGAGGTCATTTGGTTATTCAAAACTGCTGGACAAGTCAAAGTCTGCAAATTGGGCAGAATCCTAATGCACAAGGTATAGGTTTAGTCTACTTACAGCCTATGCATTCCATCAGATAAAGATGTTTTAGTTAGTTTATGTCAAAGTACAAAAAGTAAGCTCTCCAATGACCCATATTGCAGCACATTTGGAGACCAGTGGTTAATGAAATCTAGCCTAGAAGTCTGATGGTACAGACTATTCAAGTCAGTAGATACACACAACTTTGAGCTTATATTTCCTCATATTATGGGTGTCATTTTGTGTATTTCTTGGGTCCAAGTGGCAATTACTTCAATATGCTTCATCGATTGCAGATATTTTCTTCTTTAACTCAAGAATTTCATCTAAGTGAGCTATATGGGAGTTCTTGATGTAGTATCCCCTAAATTATAGGATTTTGGATAGGCTTGTTCTATGGTACATAAGTTTGAAACCATTGACTACCGACGATTCCATACAAGAGAAACCAATGACACATTAGAGAGACATTTTGTTTCAATCCGTTACAATTCAAGACTTGCTTCAATTGCCCAAACTCTTGCAAGTAGTCCATTGACTCCACCTCCATTTGTGAAGTAGACAATACTCTAGAAAATATTTCATTGCACCTTCTGGTAACATACCATCTACCATTGTCCTTGTTGGATTATCAACTGTTGGATACTCCTCACTTTGACCAAGGCTTTCATCTTTTTGTCTTTATGGCATCTCCCCATCAAGTTGCATTATCATTCACTCTCATGTTATATATTCATCAGTTCTGGTCATCTTTTCTTATTTTTAAGAGCCTAATTACTGCTAGTAGCTGGTTTATGATTGGGATGCACCCATGTCAATAGATGATAATTTTGTAGTGCGCCTGAACAGAAGGTATATCTTAACTACACTTTGTATAGGGGTTGATTGTTGTCTAACTTGTGGAATCCATTGCCAAGGGAAATGTGATGTGTCTACCTCTTTGGCTGGTTCAATCTAAGTTTCCATCAAAAGATCATTTGCATAAAGCTTAAGTTTGACAATCAAAATCTTTGCCATGCATTTGGATTGCGTCAATGAAAAATTTTGATGAGTTACTGCCCTGTAGAAAAATGTCTTCAGTTGATTCGTACTAGAGGACTCTAGAGCAAAAAGTATGACCCAGTGGAACCTTAAGAATGGATTCGAGGAGTGGAGAAAGTTTTCACTGTAGTAGAGGTTCTAGGAGATAAAAGGGTGAACATTGGAACATTTTATCTAACTGGTGAAACCAATATTTAGTGAAACACTGTTAAGAATAAGCTCTTAGGGTTTAGTTTCACTTGGAGCAGATTTGTGAAAGAATTAACCACAGCACACCTGAGTGCCGAGTGGGAACTAACGAGTGTATGTGGTGCGGTAGCCCAAAGCACCTCATTGCTGCTTGTTCCAAAAGACTAAAGGCTGTAGGAAGGACTTTCACCTTCAAGGCCCGCAGTTGTAGGAAGGGCCTATGTGTTGAGCAAGAAGGAAGCTTCCACCTCTAGTACGGTAGTTACCGGAACTCTATTTTAATTTCAAATCCATTTTGTATATTATTTGATTCAGTTGCTAGTCATTCATTTATATTCACTCAATTTGCCATATAACTGAACCTTGAGAATAAGGAGGCATAAACCAACTATGGACTCAAGTTATCCAATGACTCTAGAGTTGAGTGTTCTATCTCTCATAAACTTGTTTCAATTACTATTGGTGGGATAGTGTTCCTTGGAGTTCTGATTCAATTTGACTCGTCAGACGTTGATGTCATGCTGAAAATGAACTGGTTGTATACTTATGGGGTCAAGATGGGTTGTGATGACCCTAAGGTTATTTCAAGAGATGAACAAGGGAGAGAACTATGTTTCATCATCATAGAGAGGAAAAACCTTGTCCTTTAAATTTTGTCACGAAAACAAGTGAGCTCTTATGATGAGGATATGTTGTGTATTGGTGTTCTGTTACTAACATTCAACCAAAGGAACAAAAAGCAGAAGATATCCCTATAGTTTGTGAATTGAAAGATCTTTTCTTGAAAAGCTATCAGGATTTTCCCCCCAAGAGAAATTGATTTTGGGATTGAATTAATCCCTTATGCTCAACCTATCTCCAAAACCCCATAGCGTATGGCCCAAATTGAGCTTAAAGAACTGATGATTCTATTAGATAAGTTATGACATAAGGGATTTATCATACCAAGCATGTCGTCATGGGGTGCCCCAATTCTTTTTGTAAAGAAGAAGAATGGAATCTTGAGGTTATGTATGGATTACAGAGAGCTGAACAAGATCATGATCAAAAACACATACCCATCGCCCCAAGTAATCATCATCCATCGAAGCAAGGACTGTGGTGACATAGGTCGTAATATTAACTATCCACAATAAAGGCGGCAAAGAAGGGAGACTACCACCACTGGCAGTCACTACAGAAGGCGAACACCACATGGATTTCAGAGTGGCACCTAAGACATAGTTTGCAGGTACAAACGGAGACTAGAGCACATAAGCATGCATAGCGTTAGGTGTTGGTTGGGACAGTGATGACCACAGGAAGCTAGAAAAAGACCCAGAAAGCATGGGTTACATTTGTGGCCACGTAAGACCAAGTGACAACATCACAGCAGAGGCGATGGGTAATGGAGTTGAAGCCAGAGGTGGGGGAACAGGTGGAGGAAAACAAAAGGATTGTTTACCATAGAAGGTGGGATCACCGTGAGTTTCGAGCTGCAGTGGTGGGGTCAGCGATGCACTGACCACGTGGAGGTGTTAATCAACAGAGTGAGGTGTCTGAGGAACATCAGAGGAGGCCGAAGAAGTAGTATTCATGGTAGAGGAAACGACGATGGGGTCTGCCATGGATCATGGTGAGATGGCCACGCTGTTAGCATTTTGTAGATTCATAAAAAAGGATTAGGGTTTTGGGAAGATGGTGTGGTGAAGAAGAACAAAGGGATCCAGCTAGACTAGAGTTTAAGAGCATTAGAGCTTTGATACCATGTGTCCTTAGCCATCAATGCATTATACTCCTCACAAGCCATTACGTCTTTAGAGTGTTCTTCATGTTCCTTAGTTGCATCATAATCTTCTGCCAGTTAGGATCCTTTGTCGTGATAACAATTGTAGTATGGCTTTTTGTTATGACTTTGTTAGTTTCAAGGACAACACCACGGGTAATGTCCTTTTGCAGGCATCTAATATCTACAATGTCTATTTAGTATGTTGTCCTGTTCAAAGTCCCCTAATATCTGCTAATCAGGTGCTCGATAATTCAGGGGATCATTGGCATCGTCGTTTAGGCCATTGTGGAGCCTGAATTTGTTATGTTCTTTGGAAAAATAAGTCTTTGAACATTACATCATCTTTTCATGATTCTTGTATGACTTGTCGTTTAGTAAAGCCTTATAGACTTCCTTTTGATTTAGTTGGACACTATGATGTTAATCCTCTTGGTTAATACATTATGATATACAAAGATCATCTATTTTATCTAATAAGGGTTATAAGTACTATGTTATTTTTATTGATGATTTCTTTCATCTTTTGTGAATTTATCCTATGAAGCAAAAATCAGAAGTCTGTGATATCTTTTGCACGTTTTGGGCTTTTGTTGAAAACTTGTTTGATCGAAAAATTAAAATATTTTAAAGTGATGGAGGATGTGAGTTTGATAAAACCTCTACGCATAATCTCTTTCATAAGCATGGTATTTATTTTCGAAAATCTTGCCCTAACACCCAGTAGTAGAATGGAGTTGCTGAATAAAAGGATCGACATCTTTTAGAGAAGACTCGCAGTTTTTCTATTGGTGCTCCCATTCCAGCCACTTTTTATTAGGTGCGGTTTATGATGCGGTCTATATTATCAATGGGCTACCAAGTCCTATTTTATAAGAAAAATCTCTCTTTCTTTTTTTTTTGGGTGTGAAAGGAGGGGTGAACCCCTATAGCATAACAACTCACAAGGCGAGAACAAGCAACGCCCGAAACATCTTCAAACAAAATAGGACTTAAAAGAGAGGGGGGCTATTATTAATCAGCAAAGGGCTCTCTTGACCAACTCCAACATTTGCCAAGAAGTCTGCTACTCGCTTAGCCTCTTTAAAGCAATGGAGGATTTCAACCTGCCGATCAGGGTCCATCATGAGCATCTGGCAAGCCTTAATAATATTGTGATAGGGTTGCTTCTTCTCAGTACCTTGTTCGATTTTACTTAGTTCCACTTGCGAGTCAACATGAACCAAGACACGCGAATAACCCTCTGTCTTGGCAAGCTCGAGTCCTTTAAGCACAGCTAACAACTCGGCCTTGACTGAAGAGCACACTCTAAAGTTGGCTGAAAATCCTTTTAGCTAATTGCCCTTATCCTTGCAGAATACACCCCCTCCACCTACAGCTTCTGGATTTCCTTTTGAGGCTCTGTCAATATTGAGTTTGATCTAGCCCGGGGGGAGTTCCCATCTCATGGATATCTTTGTTGCTTTTTTGCTACCTTGTGTAGAGCTCTATGATATTCCTTTTTAAGATTCCAAAGATTTTTAAAACTTGGCAAAAATAAAATCACTGGGCTTAGACAGTTTGAAACTAGGGTCCTCAAAGTATTTGTGGTTATGCCACTTCCAGAGCCACCATACGGTAATAGCAAATAAAGGCCAATGATTGTGAATTAGTGACCTTGGTTCCAAGTTGGAGGATAGCCATGTTCTGAATGGGAGAGTATAAAAACTATTCATGGGGTTGAGAGGGAGTAGTTTTGTCCATACCTTTTTGGCTATTGGACAAACTCTCAAAATATGATTGATATCTTCCTCATTATATCCACAAACTTTGCATGATGGATCTCCCGTGAGCCTTGTTTGCATACGGTGAGCGTTGGTCAACACACGCTTATGCGCTACCAACCACAAAAATAATTTTATTCTTTATGGTGCAATTAGTTTCCACATAAAGTTTCATACCTTATCTTCCTCTTTGTGACTTTCAGACTTAATTAAACCTAGAGCAGATTTAATTGTAAAGTCCCCATGTCTAGAGCTGTCCCATACCATCTAGTCTGATTCGTGTGGATACAACTCAAAGGAGGCCATTAACTTTAGCTCTGTATTTGGAAGAAAATCAGAAAATAACTTCCACATCCAGCCTCGTTCAGTGTCCTAGTAGTCCTCTACCATGAGTGTAGTCATATGTTGGGGGCCCTCATAGCAAGCTAGTTGTACAAGAGGTTGATTGCACACCCATTTTTGCAGCTAAAAGTTGGTGTCCTTTCCATTGCTAATTAACTTCAGATCGAATTTCTTTTTTTGATATAGTCAGTGCATTCCGTTATACCTCTCCATACATTGGATGCATCACGTTTAGGTACAAACATCTCTAAATCATATATGCCATTGTAGTATTTGGCTCTCAAGACTTTGGACTAGGGCTGAGCAAAAAAACCGGTTCCCCGGACCAAGACCCGGTCTGGACCCGGACCCGATTAGACCGGAACCGGGACTGGTTCCAAAATTCAGGACCCGGTTACAACCGGTTCTGGTACTGGGTCCTAAAAATTTGGAACCGGAACCGGTCCCCGTACCCG
>JACYFF010031955.1:108430935-108446893 GCA_017589665.1 Selenicereus undatus | reverse complement strand
TCTCTCTCTCCAGACTGCTTGTGCTTGTTCTGGGCTCTCTCAGTCTCTCTTTCTGTCTTCCCACCGGTTGTAAGAGATTGATTCTGATGGCTTCTACTTGATTTTGTTCATTGCTTCTGTTTTGGCTTGATTTCCTATCTTATTATGATTTGGATTTAAGTTGGGTTTCTTGGTTGAATGTAATTAGTTGCGTTAGTAAGTTGCTTGTCTTTGTTTTGTGGGCAACTGTGGCATTTCACCCAGAAATCCTAGTGCATGAGGATGAACAAGGGTCCAAATTTCATATGGTTTACCCCAATTTGTGATCATTTAGGTGGGGCTTTTTGATTTTATTGCCAGAATCTATGAAAGTTGATTTGTGATCATTTAGGTGGGACTTGACACCGGGTACCCGATGGTGAAACCGATCCCAACCAGTTCCGGGACCAATTCCAGAATTTCTGGACTCGGTTCAACTGGGGTCGGGACCAGTTCTTATAATTCTGGACCCAGTCCAACCGGGACTGGTCCCTCAAAAATCGACCGGGTACCCGGTTGTGCTCAGCCCTACTTTGGACCATAGGCTCTCTTTTTCCAACAATAATCGTCATCCTAGCTTTGTCATGAATGCTAGTTTCATTGGCGTGTCTCAATGATCTAAAACCAATACCTCCGGTGGACTTTTTTTTCTTCAAATTCTCCCAAGAAACCTTGTGGATCTTCCAGGTTGTGCACTTGGCACCCCATAAAAACATTCGGGCTTTGCGATCACATCCATCACAAAGGGTTGAAGTTAATTTAGCTGTTTGCATGGCATAGAAAGGGATCGTAGAAATTATGGATCGCACCAATGTTGCACGCCCAACCAGTGACAAAGTTTTAGCCTTCCAACCTGCTAGTCTTTTATCAATACGATCTATGACACCTTGAAAGGTTTTCCTGGTGACGCTACCATTGATAGTAGGCATACCGAAATATCTTCCCAAATCCTTGGTGATAGGTATGTCAAGTTCCCTACTACTGTTATTGGTCGCGAAATCATCTACTTTTTTAGGAAAGAAAACAAGAGATTTGTTGTGACTAATCTTCTGCCCAGATGCGCTGCAAAATAGATGTTATCATGAATTATGCTAAGTTGTCAACTATCAACGTCTTATGGCATGGGGTCCCCACTGAATCTTTCACGCCTACACGAGGAGTTCGGCAAGGGGACCCGTTATCCTGTAGAGCTTTTTCTAGCACTAACTGACATCCCGGGGGGGGGGGAGTATACCTACCAGTCAATGCTTTTGAGGTACTTTTCATGTGCCCATTTTACCCATGACAAATCTTTTTTAAGAGCCACCACCTACTAATTTAGCAATGCTAGCTTTGTTCCATTATGAGAAATGTTTAACACCTAACCCACCTTGATTCTTTGGCCTACATACATACTACCAGGAAACATAAGGGATCTTCTTAAAATGTGCATTAGCCCCGCAAAGATAATTCCTACATAGCTTAGTAATATGATCAATAACCTCGTGTGGCATTATGAATATGGATGCCCAAAAATTGAAGATGCCAAATAAAACAAAGTTATTCAGCACAATTCTACTAGCATAAGGGATGCTCTTGGATGAGCAAACCTGATTCGTGCTGACATGTTCTCTACTAGGGCTCTGCAATATGCTTTGCTAAGCTTGCTAGCTGTAATAAGCATTTCTAAATATCTAAATGGTAATGCCCCTTCAGTAAAGCCTATGATGTGAAGACATATTTGCTGCAAGGCTTGACTACAACCCCCAAAGACAATTTGAGACTTTGTCAAATTAGCTTGTAGCCCAGATAAAATAGAGAAACTATGAAAAACCTGCATCATATACTCTAATGTGACAGGATCAGCTTTGTAAAACATCAACAAATCATTAGCAAAGAGGAGATGAGTGAGCTGCGTTGCATTGAGGATGGAATTTGAAAATAGAGTTGGTGCTAACTATCTTGAGAAGCCTTGATGAGTATTCCATGGATAGTAGAAACAGTAAGGAGGAAAGAGGGTCCTATTGCCTTAGTCCCCTCCCGCCTTTAAATATAGCACATTGTTGGCCATTTAAATTCAGTGTGAAGGTCATTGAGGTCACACACACCATTATCCAATGCACAAAAACTTGGGGGGATATAAGGTAAATAAGCAACCATGTTGGAACCCTAGCTAGTTTAGTAGGATGTCACCGATTGTTGCTCAAGGTACGCGAAACTCTTACCCCTGATCTATTGTTCATGGTAACTCATGGTATTTTAAGTGTTTAGATATTGTGTTTGCTAAATTGTTTCACTAACTGTTTTTCAACATCTAAATATCTTCATAAAACTTTTTATGTAAGTTTATTGAAAACGATCTCTCTATGTCTAGTTATGTGTGCAGGGATAAGGTTGCCAACATCTGGTTCTCCCCTGACCCTATGAAAGGGGGACGCACAATGGGAATTTCTCCTGTTGTTAAGCACCTCATGTAGGAACCCCCATTGTACAAAATCAAAGGCCTTTTGCGAATCAATTTCATTATAATCCTTATAGATATGTGTTATCTGCCATAGCCCCTAACAATGTCTTCGCATAAAAGAACATCTAATAGAAGTTCCTTACTTTTCACAAATGCTCCTTGGCTTTCATGAATCAAGTGAGGGAGCACTCCTTTCAATCTATTACACAGCAACTAATACATTTATATACTACATTACAATAGGATATTGGTGGGAACTTAGTGGTATGTTGGCCATTAGGAACCTTGCATAATAATACCACATTTGTTGCACTGAAAAACTTAATTGTCCTTTTATTAAAAAAATTCTGCAGTGCTTCACACACAAGAGGACCCACATAAGGCCAGTAAGCTTTAAAAAAACCCACTAGAGTGCCCATATGGGCATGGAGACATGAAATTAGTAATAGAAAATATTACTTCATTTATTTCTTGATCTAAAAAAAGGGATCAAAGCTTAATATGTTGTCTAAGTAAGACTATAGGCCTAGAATGAATGACTGCGACTTCAATATTTGCCACATGTTCCCTTTAATTCCCTAGTAGCTCATTATAAAATTTAGCCATGACTTGAGCTACATTTTCAAACCCTTCAACTCTATGGCGATTATTGCCCAAAAGTGTATAAATTTAGGTGGCTACTTTCTTATGCATGGGTTTTGCAATAAACATCTTAGTGCAGTCATCACCACACTAATCCATTTTGCTTTTGCTTACTGTGTAATCAGGGCCAAAGAAGAATTTGTGATATCAATATAGGCCTTCCTAAGAGTTTTTTTCAGGAAGAATAAGGTCTTCATTTTAAGGATCATTATGAAGTACTTTATGTATGTTCGACAAATCATCCCTTGCACTTACTTGCTATGCATACATATCTATAAACCTATCCTTATTTAGCTTCCTGAGTGGCCTCCTTAGATTGCATAATAGAATTTGCAGCCTTTTCATCTTCGTAGAATTTATTGGCAATGCTTGCATCTGAGTCTAATCAATAAGATTGAAAACAGGGTCCTTCACACACATATCCCAAAACATAAATTTCTTCTATGCTTGGAATTGAATCAATAAGGGAGTGTGATCTGATAAGCTTTGTAATGAACATAAACATTATCAAAAGTACCATACCAATAGGGATTGGTCAGCACCGATTCTGGACCAGGTTGTTTTGTTGGACTAAGAAAATTCAGTCATCTAAGCATTCAAGAAATGGCTTAATTTTTAAATCTATAACTTTGGTGCCCCCAGTTATGTCACAAGTATAAGGAATTGAATTAAAGTCACCAAAAATGCCCCATGCTTCCTAGATATTCTAAGCTAATACCCTTAACTCTAACTGTAATTGCAACCTTTCATTATCATGATTGAAAGTATACACATAGGTAATGAAAAAAATGCTTATTTGTGGATAATTGTATTACTTTACAATGTATAAGCTGCTCAGACACCTGCAAAATATTTCTATAAGGATACTTATTATTGTATCCTTCTAACCCATCCAATGACATTTCTATAAGCACCCTTGCATACCTAAGCATTGATTTGTCTTGCTAATACTATCAAGCCCCCACTACTTTATGTCCAAATCTGGGAATTGTACCCAAATAGGAAGGGTTGAGATAGCCTTTATACTAATGTTCTTTTGGGGGGTTATAGGGGTTGACCAAGAAAGATTTATTGTCCAAAAAGTACATTCCCTTCTGTGTGACAACAAGCTTATCTTCCATTTGTGCAAACCTGACCATGAATAAACCCTTCTCTGCCAGAACAATTTTGTCACTTGCATAGGATTTTCGGATTCATCTAATGAAGCCCTCAATTATATCAAGGAAAGGATTAGCTCCAATTACACAACACAAAATTGCTTGTCACCAGTAAGTACCGCACACACACACACATGCACACGCACACGCACACGCACGCATACATACATACCTGTGTGTGTGTGTGTGTGTGTGTGTGTGTGTGTGTGTGTGCATTACCTTTCCTAGGGCCAACAACTAACATATATATAAGTAAGTTACGACATATCAAATACGACCTTTATTCCTTCAGTTGTCTTCTCGATCTAAGGCATGATAAGAGAAGTTATTAAAATGATTTATGTTTGTTTTTCCAAATAGAACTTTACTTTTTGAAGCATGGAGAAAAATTAGAACTTATTTTTGAAGCATGGAGAAACATTGGGCCAAACAGTTTGGACTAGGAAATCTGGCTTCCTAATCCAAACAAGTTTGCCACTTAGGACCGAGCTCCAAGTGCCAGGCACCTGATTGGGCTCCAAGCCGATCTATGCTTTCCTGATCCAAACAGGTACACACTATTTGGGCTAGGAAGTAGGGTGGGTTCCTAGGTTACAAAGCCCAATTCTATTAGGTTCGATTGAATACTATTTATGAGTCCAAATGAATAAAAAGTAAAAATCTTAGTAAACACATCCAAAAGATGAGCTATTTGTGAGGGACTGTACCCCACCAAGAGTCCTCACACTGATAAGCCCATCATTGATCTATGAACTAATCTTCGAATATCAGAGCTTGAATGATTTATTATGAGTGAAATGATGGAGAGAGAAAATGAGTTAGGGAAGATTTTGCTTTTATCTCAAGAAGCAAGTTATTCATATTTGAGTCTAAATTTTGTTGTCAGTGAGATATGAATGTGTTGGTGCACAAAGATTTGAAATTCAGTTGTTATGGTTTAACTTTTTTCTCTTGTAATTTTTCCTTGATTCAAATAGCAAAAAGAAAACAACTTTCTCCCTCTTTTATACTCTTTTTTTTCCCTTTAAATTTTATTTCCATTGTAATTTATAGATTTAAATAGGGCCTAAATGCTATCTGCGTCGATGCTCGACATCCGCGTTTGTTTTTTTGGGGGGGAGGCGAGGTCACAATCATTTATAAGCTTAATTTCATCATCCATGTCTAGGAATGCAGCTGGTGAACGACCAATTTTCACTAGCATAGTTATTAATTCTGCTTTTAAAAAATCTATTATGCCCAGAAGTAATGAAATAGTACCAACACCAATGATTTCGTCTCCCATGGCATATCTAATTAATCCTACACCATTGCTAGATGAGTCAACCCAATTGGAGGTAGATCAACCTCCTAACTCGAGGGTAAGCTCCTATATTGCTTTATTCAACCTTGAGGATGGTTCAGCTCTGAAGTTGTACCTAGCACTGTTATCCATGGTACTAAAAGTAATGAAAATAGAAAAACAAGATGTGGATTCGGAAATTATATATTGGAACAACGCAGTACTCTGCAGTGTTTTGAGTTCAAACCCTCAGTTTGACGTGGTAAATGGATTTCTTCGAAGAATATGGGAATTTTTTGAGATTGACAAAGTAGCCTCTGTGAGAAAAGAGCTTTTCCTTATTGGATTTGCAAATCTTCAAGATGAAGAGCTGGTAGTTCATAGAGCAGATTACTTTTTTTTTATAAGTCTTTTGGGGTGAAGCCATGGATTACATGAGTATAGTTACTGACTCCATTTTCTCTCTTCCAATTTGGGTCCTATTTCTAAAATTGGACATTACATATTGGGGAACTGATAACCTCACTAAGGTTAGCAACTTTCCATGAATTCTGCTCAAAACAAACAAAGCAACAAAAGAGAAGTCTATGTTGAATTTTGCTAGGACGCTTATTGATATACGTTCGGAGAGTGCAATTCCAGAGCATGTTGATTTTATCAATGATCATGATGTTCTAGTAAGGTAGAAAGTGGTGTTTGAATGGAAGTGAGCAAACTGTTCTCATTGCCACATGCTTGGCCCCACATAACCAAAATGTAGGAAAAAAACATAAAGTGAGAAAGAAATGGAGGAGAATGGAAATAGCTACTAAGAGCCAATGCAGCGTGAGGCTCATGCGAGGAGAGCGAGCTGGGCATGTGGTGCGAGCCGCCTTGGAACCTCCCAGTGTGAGGCTCAAGCTTGCGATTCGCTGAGCTACTACGTGGCGTGAGGCGCCCCCAGCTAATTTTTTTTTGTTTGCGCTTAGTGCCCTAAAACGACGTCGTTTCGGGGCGTTGACCTCCTTTTTTTTTACTTCTGGTTTGGGGCAAAAAAAAAAAATTGAACATTGGGTATGTTTTGAACGTTGGGGCTGTAAAGCTTTTGGCTGAGAGACGCTGAACATCTCTTTATCCTTTTTTGATTGGGTAAAATGATAACACTCCCAACCCCTATGGCTACGAGTATTACGTTTTCCCTTAAATCCTACTTAATATCTAAGGCGAAACAGACAGAGTTTCCCTTAAAAATTGAGCATTTCCATGCTAGAAGCCTTAAAATAAACCTCTGCAATCAACGGAAGCGTAAAGAACTCTAAAATAAGCTCAACGGCTACACGCCGGAGTTCATAACTCAACGAGCAACTCACTAGGAGTACATTAAACAATATAGTTCATTAATAAAAAAGAAAGGGAAGATACATCTCAACAGTTCACACAACCGAAGTACTAGAGTTTACATCCCAAAACATAGGCGACATTAGCTAAAAAGCCGACTAGCTTATAAGATGTTGGCTCAGATGGCCATACAAAGCGACCTTTAAAACAATATGCATTACATGAACTAAAGTACTTGGTTTACATACATTTACAACTCCAGGAAATACAACATATTACATCGTTTACTACGTAAGTCTATTCCTATGTATGCTCACATGACACCTTTTCAAACACAATTTGGGCGATCATAGTTCCCAACTTGGCATATATATAATCGACTTCACCTGTCACAAAGAAAAACTGGGAAAAGGGGGAAAGAGTAATGGGATAAGCAACCACACACTCAGTGAGTATTCCCAATTCCTTAAAACCAAAACAGTTGCAGGCAATAATACCAATAATAGTCATATATCATGCATTCATACTTTACTATCATATTAGGCAATCATAGTCTCCAAGGAAGGATCACCACCCATAAACCTCATACTAACCATTCAACTCAAGGACCTTAATGACCAAACTTCCCTAGTTACAAACATTTAAGCACATAATCAAGCAAGCAACAAGGATTGAGTAAAACGCTTTCAACTCACTTTTGAAAACGAAATGACTCATGATATGCTCCAAGAATAATTTATAAGCCACGTTAGCTTCTTCGAGACTCGTAATTCTTTGTAAAAGCTCCTGAAATACTTATATTGGTAAGAAAGACTGGGAAACTCATTCATAAAATATGTGTTGGATACATGCATTTTGAAAGCTTTCTTCTTTTTCTTGAAAACACCTTACTTAGTCTCTTGAGGCTCACATTCTTTAAAAGGAATTCTCTTTCGTATTGGTCCTCTAATGACCCGTATGAGCTATTCGAATCTTATTCGAACTGACCTCTTAATAGCCCTTAAAACTTTCTTTCTGAAATACTTAAAAGTGGCAAATTGTCAACTACTTTTCTTACGCATTAGGAGAATTCCTTCTCTTCTTAGATCTGGGGGAATAGCTCACTCCGTACTGCTTCCAGTTCCCATGGGGAACAACTCATGCCTTACTGCGTCCACTTCTCATTACCTTTGGGGAAACAATTCACACCATCTTTGCGTCCAGTTTCTGGGAACAGCTCACGCCCTTTTTGCGTCCAGTTCTCAACATTCCCTTAAGGGGCGACAGCTCATGCCATCTTTGTGTCCAATTTTCAAACAGCTCATGCCCTTTTTTGCGTCCAGTTCCCAACATTACCAGGTGAAAACAGCTCACATCATCTTTACATTCAGTTTCCAAGAACAGCTCTCGCCCTTTTTGCCGTCAGTTCCCACCCTCAAGGTCTGGCCATTTGCCTAGCACTTTCTTAGCCTTTAAAATCATTTTTTTTTTCTCTTTTCAGTTGCTTACTTTATTAAAGTCTTGCTTGTCTAACAACATAACCCATAACCTTACTAATGGTTTATGTTTCTTTTCATTTTCAACTTAAAAACCTCTTATAAACGTGATAAATTCGCTAACTCATAAATCGAAACTCATTTAGAACTCAAAGAAATTGGCTAACATATAACTCAATCTAAGTTTTGTAATAAACTCCTTCAATTGCTAATTCTTAGTTTGTTTAAAATCCTTTTTAAACTCAAGAAGGAGACATAAACAACTAAAGCCTTAACACGTTTTCGAACTTATCACTAGTTCGGTTTTTAAACTTCTCAAATCTATCGACTATTAAGTTGAGTCGCTTATTGAGCAGTTTGACAATTTAGGACCTTTTTACATTTCAAACATCTTAATAAACTATTAGGCAAATGGTAAATGCTCAAAACATTCACAATTATGAAAACAACCCTTTAAGGACCCTTTTTAAAGATGTCTAAGTTCGAAGATCAATCACATAGTTTCACTGAATAACCTCAAGAGGGGAAGGTTCACACGTAGCACATTCAAACACTTCATAATCCAACTTAGCAGAATAAGCCACACATGGCCTCGCAATCCACACGATTGCGGTAAATCACATCCTAGGCTCCCTTCTCACACAAGACCGACCACAAAGAATCTCAAAACTCTCATTTGTTCAATCTCAAGCCATCCAACTACCAACTCGGTTTCAAATTTCATAATCATAGCATTTTACCATAAAGGTCAAAATGAAATAGCTACGTATAAACTTACTGAGTGAGCATCAACCATCCAGCGGCTCGTTACAACATATATAAACACACACGCACACGCAAACAACACACACACACACACACTCACATATCTACATTGCATTGACTCAATGAAGTACTTAACGAACTGAAACAAACTAGTAAGGCATGGAACTAGCCTGCGCTCATATTTCACAATTAGGAAGTGAGCATGCCAAGTTCAAGTCATTTTTAAGCATAATTTCACTAACTTAGCAAGCATCGATTCAAACATACTTAGGTCGTTTCAGAAGCCACTTTTAAACATGACTTAGCTAACTTAGCAAGCATCGATTCAAACATGCTTAGGTCATTTCAGAGTTACGTCAAGCATGGAATAACTAACTTAACAAGTATCGATTTAAACAAGAATTGATTAATTTAGCATGCATAATCTAGGCTTGAATTCAATCGAACATGTCAAGTTATACATGCACATATATTCAATCGAATAGAACATTCAACCAGCCTATACATGCACGATCTAAGCTTGAATTCAATCGAACTAAACATGCGTAATCACTTCACAATTTCAGTCAGCCTAATCAACCTTAAACTAACATGCATCTCATCTTAAGGATTAAAAACGTTTTCAAAATTACTAAGACTTTAAGAGGCGAGAAACACCCACCTCAATCCAAGCTAAGGACCCAAATCCTTGGCTAATTGGGCTAGGGGTGTTCATTATTCGGTCCAAACCCGGACCGAAGACCGGCCTAGACCGGACTGGATCGGACCGAACCGAACCGAACCGAATGAATTCGGTCCGGTCCACGGTCCACAAATTTTTTTTTATTCAGTCTTCGGTCCGGTCCGGTCCGGACCGAGGACTGAATAAAAAAATTTAAAAACCGATTTTTTACTTACTAAATTTTAATTTTCTTTTGCAACTTATAATTTTTCAAACATTCAAGAATATTGATTTGTTTTTTATGGTGAAAATATGTAGAAATTGTTCATATTGAAATAAATATAAGATGTTCATATTGTAAAAATTTACTAGTTTTACAATTTGGTCCGGTCCGGTCCGGTCCTGCTTTTTTCGGTCCAGTCCTTGACTTATTCGGTCCGGTCCACGGTCCGTAACTTCCCTCTTATTCGGTCTTCAGTCCAACTCGGTCCAGTCCGGTCCGATCCGGGTTTGGACCGATGAACACCCCTAAATTGGGCAAGTTTGAAGTCGAATTTCAAGCCTCCTAATTTGCTTCCTAACACAGACCCCGAATCAGTCCACCCAAGGCCTGATTCTGCTACTGTTCATGCTGTTTCAGGTTGTCGCCAGAACTGGGTTCAACCACCATTGGTTCGTTGGCCTTAGTCGCGCCAGTCGCTAGCAGCAGATTGCTCGAACCCCATCCTTCTCTTTCTATCATCGTGGTCGCCGCGTGGGATGACCAACAGGGTGTGACCACGGCCGGTTCGCCAGTGTGCTGTCACCGCCATGCCACCCTCATCGCGCTCTTCCTCTCTCTCTCTCTCTCTCTCTCTCTCTCTCTCTCTCCATTTCTCTGTCTCTCTCTCTGTGTTGGTTTGCTAGGAAGGGTCGAGAGGAACCCAGAAGAACCCCCCTTTCTCTTGTTCTCTGTTCGCGAAGAAGGTGAAGAAAAAAGGGGCTTCGCCCCTTTTTACTTTTTTTCTTTTCCCTTTTTTTTGTTTTCAAGCTAGCTTATCAACTAAAATTGTTAGTCCAATCTCGTGCTGCTTATTCTAAACCAAATCATTAATACAATCATTCGTTGATAATCGTCCCCAAATACGTCAAGGTTTGATTTAATATTTAACGAAACAAATTCTAAGGTTGACAACCTAATCCAATTCGGGTTCGTACTCGATCTAATATTAATTAATAATCCTTATTACGTTTACTAAAAATCATTGCAACATTTTCGAACTAATAATAATATTAATAGCGATAAAAATGTTCTTTTTAATAAAATTATCATTCACATAAGCACGTCAATAATAATTTAACTCGTATAGTTAATAAAAATACGAATTTTGTAACGTAAAAGGTAAGACAGTCAGCTTAACGTAAAATAAAGAACACGGTTCTTACATTCTTCCCCCCTGAAAAGAATTTCATCCACGAAATTCCCAAGCTAAGCTCAGTCGTATCTAAGGTGTGCACACACATGTCACAATATACACAACTCATACTAAAATTCAAAATCTTGTTTTACGATCAACCGCATCTTTTAAATTGAAAGAATAAGGCTTACGGTATCCAGTCTCCTCCTCGCCAATCCTCCTCAAGTGTCCACTCGCTCTATTTAGGCACCGAGGGCAAACGCGTAAAAGGGGAGCCAAATGAGTTGGCATGGAAAACCATATTGAGCTTGTTTTGAAAAGGAACATAGACTTTTGATTATCTAGACTCAATTCGCATAGTAAACAACAACTCCATGCATACACATCTATAAGTGGGCATCTAAAGGTATGACAAATGCTACAATGACATCTCAAGGTCACATACTAGTAGTCTCATTCCAAAACATGAATTCAAGTTACTTTTAGGGTCACAATGATTAACATTGAGATTCCTATAACACATTAGAGTAATAAGAATAGCACCATAGCATGATTCAAGCACAACAACATCGCACAATATCAACAATTCAACATTCTCAAGTCTAGGAATTGTAAGTAACATTAAACCGTCAAATACGCATATAGCAAGCAATTCGCAAAATGAAAACATATGCAACCGACATTCCTGGGACCTGTGGGTTATGGGCCTACACGCCTCCGTTGCGCTATTCTGATCAAACATATAACGACAAGAATATGTGAATGCGGGTTTCTAGGGTCGCCTCATCATGCTTCAAATATGTGCATATGCAGTTACTCAGCTATAACATGGAATCATAGAATCCACGAAATGCAGGCAATGAGTCAGAGGTCATGCCATGCCGTGAATTACGAAACTTAGATCATTTGGATAATCAAGTCATATACCAAACCAGACTTAAGTCAAGCAAACACCAAGAAGTGCAACAACTTATTCATAAAACACATAACTGGTCAAGTATAATGAACTTAAATAACTCTATGACCTTCTATGGGCTTTAAACCCTATACAATGCTAGGACTATGCTTTAAAGCATTCGGCTCCTAGTAGCATCCCATGAAAAGACATCTAGGCAAGTACACATGAATGCAACCCTCATTTAAAACCTAGGGTCAAGGTTATGCCTTGAGGTTTGCCCTAAACTGTTTGGAGTTAGTCATCAATCAACGAACAAGGCGGAAGAACGACCGCATTATTGGCCTTACGGATATACATTGAGGTTTTGTGATACTTATTTCTCGTAGGGTGGGTGCAGGAGTCTTAGGAACTCGTGGTACGAAAGAGCGGTTCAATATCCTTCGAAAATTCTTGGTTTTAACATTCGATGTTAAAGCTTATGAAGTGTTGGAAAGGTATGGATAGTCTCCTCAAGAGGTGACGAGGTGACACATGTGGCATAACAATTCCAAAGTCTGTCAAGTTCTTCCTTTTATCTCCATTCTAGGTGTGTTGGGGTTGATATAGTCAGGACCCTATCAATCATATAATAAGAATAACGTTTCATGCATCGATGAGCATAACGCTTAGCCGATTCGTAAGTAACCGCGGTTACATATTGGAAAACAAGGAAGACTCCTTACATCAATGACAATCTAGATTAAGGTCTCTTCTAAGCATTAATGGCACATATATGAAGGTTCGGAATAACACTTAGGCAACAGTTAATAAGACTCTACGACGATTACCCATATTGATATGCTCGTACACAAAGTCCTTACATAGATCCTTTCGTAATTGAGAAATTACATAAAAAGGGGTATCATTTAAAAGCTTTTTTTTGTCAAGAAAATAATCTTTAATCACTTACTAACAACTTGTCATGAACACCTCAAGCAATGAATGCATATTGGTATGTAGGTACTCGAAACATCAATGTAAAACAAATGCAAGTCTTCAAACGCAACAGTAGGGCCTAACCAGGTAATTAGAAAGGTCTTTAATGCGAAAGAAAAACCTTAACTCACTGTTTATGAAGGATTTTAACTTTCAAAGCATCTATGTTTTAAAATGATGATGGTTTAACTCCTTCTAGCTATTTCCCTAGCAACCACTGAATGTGTCTGCTCACTCTATTATCAGGTCCGAGGAGCAAATCACACTTAAGGGGTAAGAATGAGCTTGAAGTTAAAACATTCTCAGTTGTTTGAGTTCAAACCAAGTGCACTTGAAACTTTTGATTCAAATCGCCAAGGTGTATAAGCAAAGCAACTTTCGATTAAGCTAACACTTAACTTGTTCACAAGGATACAAGTCACTCGACCTAAACTCAAACAAATGGTTCATTCATTCAATTAATGAGCTCACTCAAGCTGCACCTAACCAGCTAAACGCACCAGCATTCACATAAAACTCACATTTGCACACAAAAGATGCATAATCACATCATTGTGAACGTGTTCCTAGATAGCTAAAAGAAATGCAAGACTCAGGTTGCAGCTTGTGGCCGCAGGACTTTGCTCTGATACCATCCTGTAACACCCCCAACCCTATGGCTAGGAGTATTACGGTTTTCCTTAAATCCTACTTAATTTCTTGGGCAAAACGGACAGAGTTTCCCCCCAAAACAGAGCATTTTAAGACTAGAAGCCTAACAATAAGCCTCTGCAATTAACGAATGCGTAAAGAAATCTAAAATAACCTCAATGGCTACATGACGGGGTTCATAACTCAACGAGCAACTCGCTCGGAGTACATCAAACAATATAGTTCATTAATAAAGAAGAAAGGGAAGATACATCTCAACAGTTCATGCAACCGCAGTACTAGAGTTTACATCCCAAAACATAGATGACATCAGCTAAAAAGCCGACTAGCTTATCAGATGGTTGGCTTACACGGCCATACAGAGCAACCTTTAAAACAATATACATTACATGAACTAAAGTACTTGGTTTACATACATTTACAACTCTAGGAAATACAGCATATTACATCGTTTACTACGTAAGTCTATTCCTATGTATGCTCACATGACACCTTTAACATGCTTTGGGCGATCATAGTTCCCATCTTAGCATATATATAATCGACTTCACCTGTCACAAAGAAAACCAGGGAAAAAGGGGAAAGAGTAATGGGATGAGCAACCACACACTCAGTGAGTATTCCCGACTCTTTAAAACCAAAATAGCTGCAGGCAATAATACCAATAATAGTCACATATCACGCATTCATACTTTACTATCATATTAGAAAATCATAGTCCCTAAGGAAGGATCACCACCCATAAACTTCATACTAACCATTCAACTCATTCCTAGGTCCTTAATGACCAAACTTCCCTACTAACAAGCATTTAGGCACATAATCAAGCAAGCAATAAGGACTGAGTAAAATGCTTTCAACTCACTTTTGAAAACGAAATGACTTATGATATGTTCCAAGAATAGTTTATAAACCATGTTAGCTTCTTTGAGACTCATAATTCTTTCTAAATGCTCCTGAAATACTTATATTTATAAGAAAGACTAGGAAACTCATTCATAAAATATGTGTAGGACATGTGCATTTCGAAGCTTTCTTTCTTTTCTTGAAAACACCTTACTTAGTCTCTTGAGGCTCATATTCTTTAAAGGGAATTCTCTTTCGTATTGGTCCTCTAATGACCCTTATAAGCTATTCGAATCTTATTCGAACTGGCCTCTTAATGGCCCTTGCAACCTAAAATACTTAAAAGTGGCGAATTGCCAACTACTTTTCTTACGTATTAGGAGAATACGTTCTCTTCTTAGCTCTAGGGGAACGGTTGATGCTTTACTTCGTCCAGTTCCTGTTACCTTTGGGGATACAACTTATGCCATCTTTGTGTTCAATTTCCGAGAACATCTAGTTCCCACCCTCTGGCCATTTGCCTAGAACTTTGTTAGCCTTTAAAATCATATTTCATTTCTATTTTCGGTTGCATACTTTATTAAAGTCTTGCTTGTCTAACAACATAACTCATAACCTTACTAATGGCTTATGGTTCTTTTCGTTTTCAACTTAAAAGCCTATTATAAATGTCATAAATTCACTAACTCGTAAATCGAAACTCATTTGGAACTTCAAGAAATTAGCTAGCATATATCTCAATCTAAGTTTCATAATAAACTCCTTCCATTGCCCATTCTTAGTTTGTTTAAAATTCTTTTTAAACTCAAGAAGAAGACATAAACAACTAAAGCCTTAAAACATTTTCAAACTTATCACTAGTTCGCTTTTTAAACTTCCCAAATCTATCGACTATTCATTTGAGTCACTTACAGAGTAGTTCGACGATTTAGGACCTTTTTCCGCTTCAAACATCTTGATAAACTAATAGGCAACTGGTGAATGCGCAAAACATTCGCAATTATGAAAACAACCCTTTAACGACCCTTTTTAAAGATATCTAAGTTCGAAGATCAATCACATAGTTTCACTGAATAACTTCAAGAGGGGAGGGGTTCACACGTAGCACATTCAAACACTTCATAATCCAACTTAGAAGAATAAGTCACACATGGCCTCGTAATCCACACGATTGCGGTAAATCATAACCCAAGCTCCCTCTTCACACAACACCGACCACAAAGAACCTCAAAACTCTCATTAGTTCAACATCAAGCCATCCAACTACCAACTCGGTTTCAAATTTCATAATCATAGCATTTTACCATAAAGGTCATAATGAAATAGCTACACATAAACTTACAGAGTGAGCAGCAACCATCCAGTGGCTCGTTACAGCATATAAACACACACACACACACACACACACACACACACACACACACACACACA
>JACYFF010031955.1:108367509-108430925 GCA_017589665.1 Selenicereus undatus | reverse complement strand
ACACACACACACACACACACACACACACACACACACACACACACACACATATACATACATACATACACACACACACACATTGCATTGCCTCAATAAAGTACTTAACAAACTGAAACAAACTAGTAAGGCATGGAACTAGCTTGCGTTCATGTTTCACAATTAGGAAGTGAGCATGCCAAGTTCAAGTCATTTTTAAGCATAATTTCACTAACTTAACAAGCATCGATTCAAATATATGCTTAACTAGCATCAAGGGGAACCTAGAAGAACCCCCCTTTCTCTTGTTCTCTTTATGAAAAGAAGGAGAAGAAGAAAGGGGCTTCCCCCCTTTTTACTCTTTTTCTTTTCCCTTTTTTTATTTCAAGCTAGCTTGTCAACTAAAATCACTAGTCCAATCTCGTACCGCTTATTCTAAACCCAAATCGTTAATACAATCATTCGTCAATTAATCGTCCCCAAATACGTCAAGGATCGATTTAATAATTAACGAAACAAACTCTAAGGTTGACAACCTACTAGTATTCGGGTTCCTACTCGGTTCAGTACTCGTTAATAATCCTTACTAACGTTTACTAAAAATCATAGCAACTTTTCGAACTAATAATAATATTAATAGCGATAAAAATATCCTTTTTAATAAAATTATCGCCACATAGGCACATCAATAATAATTTAGCTCGTACAGTTAATAAAAATACAAATTTTGTAACGTAGAAGGCAAGACAGTCAACTTAACGTAAAATAAAGAACGCGGGTCTCACAAAAATTTGCCTATAAATTTCCAAAATTCTTGACAAAATCCTCACCTACAATTTTATCTCACCCTCTTCCAAAAATTTGTATAATTTTCTCTCTAGTGAGGTATTTTAGCAAAAAATAAGTGAAGAGATTAGTAAGAATTTATATATTCGATTGTCTTAAATTCTTTATTTTTATAATTTAAAATTGATAATTTTAGTTTCTAACATTTTTTTGTTTGTATTTGTAGAGAAGTTTGAGTTGCTCTATTTTAATCAACAAAGAAGTGAGAAAATTATAAGTTGCAATTTAATTTTTAATGTGATGGAAAACATTATTATGTGGTAGTTGATATGGTAAATGTTAAAAAGATTATATTTTATTAATGTAGTAGCTATGAAATGACAAATATAGTAGATAGAATAATTTAAAATGATTAAATGTTATTTTTGTAAATATGAGATAATTAAAATTTGATTATATGTTGTCATTATTTGTTATTAACTTAACAATATGATTAAATATTTTACGTTGCACTATGAGAATAAAGTTTTAAAAATTACATGGTAATATGACTACGAAAATATTTTTGGGCATGTTAATGAAATTAGGATAATTAAATTGGTAGTTGTTGAAAAGAATATATTTGTAAAATATGTTTGGAATAATTACAAGAATATGTCTCTAAATATAGTTGGTAGAATAGTTGTTAAAATGAATATTATAGGGTGATAGAATATTTTTAGCCATGTTGAAGAAATTATGCATATTATAATGTTACTAAAATGAATATGATAATGACTATGATCATTAAAATTTAATATGTTACTTCATAAAATGAATGTACTCCTTTTTTTTAGTATATATTACTAAAATGAATATGTTAATGGCTATAATAATTAAAATTAATATGTTAGTTTAAAAAAAGAATCTTTGTTAGTATATATTAGTAAAAGGAACATGTTAATGACTATGATAATTAAAACCAATATGTTACTTAAAAAAATGAATGGTTTTTTTTAGTATATGATGGTAAAATGAATATGTTAATAAGTATGATAACTAAAATGAGTATGCTACTTCATAAAACGAATATTTTTATTTTTATTATATGTTGTGATTATATGTTATTAACTTAGCAATATGATTATATATGTTTTAGGAAACACTATGAGAATAAAGTTCTAAATATTATATGATAATATGATTACGAAAATATTTTGGGGCATGTTAATGAAGTTAGGGTTATTAAATTGGTAGTTGTTGAAATGAATATAATTGTAGAATATGTTTGAAATAATTAAGTACATATGTTTATAAATGTAGATGGTTAAATAGTTGTTAAAATGAATATCATATGATGGTAGAATATTTTTAGGCATGTTGAAGAAATTATACATATTATAATGTTACTAAAATGAATGTGTTAATGACTATGATAATTAAAATTAATATGTTAGCTTAAAAAAGGAAAGGTTTTCTTTGTTAGTATATGTTAGAAAAAGGAATATGCTAATGACTATGATAATTAAAATTAATATGTTACTTAATAAAATGAATGTTTTTATTTTTTATTATATGTTAGTAAAATAAATATGTTAATGACTATGATAAATAAAATGAGTATGTTACTTCATAAAATGAATATCTTTCTTTTTTTATTATATGTTATACTATGATAACTGAAATGAATACGATTTGGTTCATGAAATTTAATTTGAATATGATAATATGCTTATATGTTCATATGACTATATGTATTGCCATGACCTTCAATTACTATAACTGATTAATATATTAATACGAGTAATTATAAATTTGTACGTGGTAATTACGCCTGAAATATGGACCCTACCATTCCCCCGATCTTTATGAGCTTGCTTGAAGATAACGATTCACCCCAAGTTGGGGAGAATAGTGCTACCCCAATTCTCGTACACAATCCCCCCCCCCCCCATATCCACCACAAAACTACCACCATCATCCGCATCATTCATATTACGCACCCCAACTTAGCTCAAGGATTCCGACTGGTTCAAGTCAAAATCCTCGACCATATCCTCCACCATATTAACCCTGACAGATAATGAATCTTTCAATGTGCACGGTACTGAACACCTGTACTACCCTCCTTACTATCCCCCGCCACCTCCCCCTCTAAATTACCTTTCTTCGGGCAGCAACTCCACCCCCTCTGTAACGCCCCCAACCCTAAAGTCAGGAGTGTTACCATTTTCCTTAAATCCTGGAACAAAACGGACAGAGTTTTCCCTAAAAATTGACCATTTTTCCAGGCTTAAAGCCTTACAGTTAATTCCCTGCACTGAAAATAACAGTAAAACTAACTCAACGGCCACCCGCCGGAGTTCACAGCTCTACGGGCTATCCACCCGAAGCACCACAATTAATGCAGTTCAGTGTTTAAACAAATAAACAATGAAGGGTACAACCCTGGCAACTTAGATGATGGCTCATATGGCCATACAGAGCGACCCTAAATGATATGCAAACCAAGCACAAAAGAACTTAATTTACAATCATTACATTATAATAGACCTTGCAACTCATGTACAAGCACATCACTTTACTTCTAGGGTAGCAATGACTCCCTTTCGGCTTACTTCAGAAACCTGGAGGGCAACAATAACAGATGGAATGAGTGAAAATCATACAGTGGATAACCCCCTTCCCTAAAATAATATTTTCAATACAATAATAACTTACGATCGTCGTTCGTAATTTCTTGACTTTTGAAAGGCTCATCTATTGTGCAGTATGTTTCCCCCTCACAATGCAAGAGAAATTAACATTTGCACCAACAGTTTAAATTTAAGAATAGCTACACTCGATGAACTTTCCATAAGTCACTCGTAAACTTAATAACACAATGGGGTTGAACCCATGAACACTCTTACTGAAATCTCTGTTACAAAAGGCTCCTCCATTGCTAAAACCTTATACGTGATGCTCAATACATTAGCGAAGCTGGTGTTAGTTCATATAATGTAAATCATACATGCTCGTTAAGATGTCATTAAAGATGCCGTCAGGTAGTAAACTATATGAATTTGGCAATGCCACTAAAACAACCATCATGTGCAATGCGATACAATCCTTACTATACCACACAGTAGCTGGTCATACGCAAGAATAGATTTCTGTGAGAAAACATAGAACGATAACCATAAGATGAGGCATATAACTACGTCATGTGATTAGTAAACTATTTACTAATAATGTAGCAAAATGACCTTTGAACTTCACATGCTTGTTTATTAAAACTATAACGTTTTGTAAACCATCATAGGAAGTGGGAGTCTCCTTTTGACCACGTTTCTCTTCCCGTCTGCGGGGCTTTATAACGCATGACTCTACTGCATATTAACAGAGCTATGAAACATGTAACTTCAACTTATGCCTACTGGCAAACTTATGAAACATTGAACTTTGAATCCTCTCCTTACTGGCAGAGAAATGAAATACTGAGTTTTGTATTCTCTGCCTACTGGCAGATAAATGAAATACTGAGCTTTGAATTCCCTGCTTTCTAGCAGAGAAATGAAATACTGAGTTTTTGTACTCTCTGTCTACTGGCAGAGAAATGAAATACTGAGCTTTGAATTCTCTACCTTCTAGCAGAGAAATGAAATACTGAGTTTTTGTACTCTCTGTCTACTGGTAGAGAAATGAAATACTGAGCTTTGAATTTTTTGCCAAATAATGAGCTTGGAAACATATAAGTTGAAGTTACATGTAAACTTCTAAGGAGGTACTGGGTTGGTTAAGCTAAAATACAAATAATGCGACGCAACCCCTACTCCAAAAAGATCTCTTATCCCTCGACCTATTTACTGGTCCCCTGACTTATTCGGTTGATTAATCTGATGCGTTAAGGTTATTTCGTTACCAATGACTTGTCGATAGACAGATGACTGATAAAACAATTAGAAACATTTAGCAATCATGTAAATAAGCATTTATGAACCTTGACTATAATCAATAAACTATATACAATTGACAAACTTCATATAATCAACATACGATATAAATATACTCAATACACTTCATATAATCCATGGATTACCAATGAATTGATGATTATTACCAATGACTTGATACACATCATAGAATATAATCGATGAACTATATAATCAATTTTTCATAAAATCGATGAACTATGTAATCGATAAACTATATAATCGATACGCTGCATACAATCGATAAACATATAAAGGCGATAGACTTAATATAATCGATAACTATGTATAATCAAGAATTTCACAAAATCGATAACCATTATACAAATAATAAACATCGTATACTCGATAAAATTTATATACGCGATAAACGTGCATAATCAATGAGCGTTATATAATCAATAAACTTTATAGAAACGGTAAGCATGTATAATCACTGAACATTATATGTTCGATAAACTAGATCGATAAACGTATACATATAATCGTTAAACGTTATAAAATCGATGCTCTCATATAGTCAAGAAATGTCTTAGCATCGATAATTTATCCATGTATATATTTGATAAACTATGTATAAATTTCATATAATCGATAACTGTATATAATCGATAAGCTTGACATACTCAATAAATTTGATATAATCGATGAACTATATAATCGATAAATTGTATATATATAAATTCGATAACTTCACATAATCGATAACGAGGTATAATCGATAAACTATATATATACACAAACGATAAACTTTAGTTCAGTACGATGAACATATATATATATATATATACAGAGAGAGAGAGAGAGAGAGAGAAAGTATCGTTCAATTTACGGTACAGTTTCCTCAAATCACTGATAATCGATTCGAATTCAACCTGAACGAACTATAATCAATAATCAATAAGCTTTATCGAAATTAACAATAAATAGGAGGAAGAGGAAACCCACCTTGAATCCAAGCTAAAGCACCCGTTCTAGGGCTTGATTTGGGTGGGCTCGGTGTGGCTCGGTTCACCCCTTTTGCCATGCCGCTGCCTCTCTCCTTCGCTGCCCACGCTACTCGCCGTCGTGTCACCGACGTCCGGCAAGGGTGGCCATGCTAGTGGCGGTCGCCTGGGGTTGGAGTCCCGAACCCTTGACCCACGGCGTTCTTCTCTTGCATCCGTCTCTCTCTCTCTCTGCTCGAATTGGGCGTTGACCGGGAAGGGGACGGTCGAGCGCGTGTCAGCCAATCGCCGGCGACCCCGTCGGTGCCTCTCTGGCCCTCTCCCGGTGTGTGTGGGTGAATCGCCGGCAAGGGGGGTCGAGGAACCCCCCCTCCCCTGCTTCGCGATTCCTCTGCCAAAAAAAACAAAGGGGCTTTGGCCCCTTTTCATATATATATTATTTAGGCGCTGATAAAAACTCTAACCCGCTATACCATAAATTCAATTCCCGACCTCCATTCTCAAACCGTAACCATTAATATAATCATCTGCCGATTTATTCGCCTTTTGATTATATTAAGGTTCGGTTCAATAAATTGCAGGATGATTCCCAAGGTTCGACATTCTAGTCGTATTCGAGAATCCGCTCAATGTGGTATCCAATAATAAGCCTTAATACTAATAAAACTAATACTAATAATGAGAATAATAATATTCTTTTCAATAAAATCAGCACTCGGGCAGGCTACATCGATATTAGTTCAATTTATATACGATGGGAATAAAAATCCAGGTGTTACACCCTCACCCACACCAATGGGGTCAATGTTTGGGTTGGGGCAGTTTGAGACAAACATTGAGGCAAGTACTGATGAGGGGGATGCGGAGGAAGTAATGGGGGGTAATATTGGTGGTGCAAAACAATGGACAGCTGCTGAAGATCAACGGCTGATATGGACGTAGGTTAATGTAGGTACGGATCCTATTGTTAAGGCTGATAAAAAAAAATCTAGCTTCTGGGATAGGGTGACCTCGAATTTTAAGGAGCACCATCCACTAGGGGCATCGAAACGTACTTCAAAGACATGTAACAGCCAATGACTTCGATGCACCCCAATAGTCAACAAACGGAGAGGTATTATGTTAGAAGTGGAATGTAGTAATCACAACGGGTGGAATGATGCTAAGATTCTACAAGAGGTCCACAGATTATACACCGAGCATGCAAGAAAAAATTTGAGTTGGAGCATTGGTATGAGATGCTCAGGGACCAACCGAAATAGAGGGTGATATGTGACCCACCCAAGTCAGGGTCAGGATCATCGAAAATGTTCAATCCCGACACCGAAGAAGGAGGAAATGAAGGTGTTGGTGGAAGTGAAAGACCTGAGGGTGGGAAAGCCACAAAGAGAAGGCTGAAAGAAAAGGCCAACGACACCATCGTTGATCCAGTCACAACTCAGCTAAAGGAGTTAAATAGTACCAACACTGATATGAATGAAATATTCAAAGATTTCATCATCACATCAAAAGAAGAAAAAGCTTAGAAGATGATGATGAGAAAACAAAAGTTGAGGGCCCAGGAGGATAGAATAATGATGCTGGACACCTTAACAATGACTCCCGAATAAGCGGCTTACTGTGAGCAATGCATAGTAGAAATCATGCAAAGGAGATTAGGACACTCATTATCAACTCAATAATATGTCTCCCCTCCCCCTAATTATATAGATTACAAGAACTATGTATCTCATCTTATGTTGTAACAGCTTACTATATCACTTTTATTTTCCATGTGTTGTCTTAGGCATGAGATTGGTGTAATCATGCTATGATATGAATGGACATGCATATTATTGTTTAATAAAATGATTACTCTTTTGTACATTAACGTATAGTCATTATTATTATGTTGCGCATGCCATTTGTAATGGATACTTTTAATGTGGAAAAGCTGCACATTGACGAAGAATCGTCATCCTCATCCTCCTCATTTTCATCAAATGATGATGTCCTCATTTTCATCAAATGATGATGTCATGATCCCCGTCATAGGGGCTTACCTCCAACATGAACAACGAGTACAACAATAAATGATATTCCTTTTATAACTTAGGCAAGCAGCAATAGAGCTGATGTCATCAATATCTACGTCTCGGATGCAGAAGAGATGTATTAAGAGAGATAGAGAAGCTTCCCACAACCGCTAATACAAAGACTACTTCACCGAAGATTCACTGTACAACAAACATCATTTTCGACATAGATTCAGAATGCAAAGGCACTTATTTCTCCGCATTGTGGAAGCACTCGGCAATCATTCAGAGGACTTTCAAGTGAGCTACAATACGGTCGGAAAGCGTGGGTTGTCGCCATTAACCAGGTGCACCGCAGCCATACGAATACTTGCCTATAGTGTACGCCCCAATAATACATAAATCATAGCTGCATTTACCTACCTAAGCTTAACACCAAGAAATCAATGAATGGGTATTACCGTCGTCCGCAAGGACAAGGCTTCGCTTGAAAATGAAAATTTAGCTATAAAATCAAAGTTTATCCTCAAAGGGCAAACACATCCATTCAAACCATTTAATTACATACAGGAAATGTTCTAACTTCTCCGGGTTACATCAAAGTTAAACAACATACGTAACTCAGTTTAAATGTACAGTTGTAACCCCAAAACATGTTGCAGTTCAAATATACAACTGGAACACCAAAAAGCACCACAAAGAGGCATGAAAACATCTTAGCACTTCTACCCGCCAATCATATGGACGGTCCTGATTTATTTATCACCTTCAGCCTCCCTGCCCGCCTGAGAGCGATTTACTGAACATTTTTCTAAAACAAAATATAAAAACATTTCGAACTGTGAGCCAAAGCTCAGTACATGCATCCCTATACTGATAAAGATTCAATGGGGAAGAAATTATGAGGGCCCGCTTTGTAATTCATTTGTATTTTAAAACAGGGAATGAGATGTATAAAAAGCTAAATTGCCAATTATTATCTGTTAGTGCACTCCCTTAGTAACTGTTATGATCTATGTATAGGTGTACACCTGCCAAGCCGACCGAAAGACCTGACCTGAAGTCACGCGGGTAACTGAAGGGCAATGCCCTATAACTGATAACTGATGGAGTCACTAATTATGTGATAAATCACTTGTTCAATTGATTCATTGATGTACTTACCAAAACATTATCATTTTCGATAAATACGTGTTGATTTCTGAAGATACAGTCAATGAACGTACCTGGAATTTTTAAAAGCTAGATCACAGAATAAATAGATACACTAAAATGGAGAGAATGAGCGTTTAGGCCTTGATTCTGTTCAAAAATCATTATAGACATATGAGGTTAGAATGAACTTATTTTTATAATGGATACATTTAAATAAAAAGGAAATAGGCTTTAAAGGATTTGTACAAACTAGTTGATAGGTTAAACTAAGATGTTGAAGTTAAAAATGCGGGGTTAAGGCACGGTGGAGAGTTTAAGGAGGTAAGGGCTTATGACGAGGTATAGAAAGGATAAAGCAAAACTTAGACTCCCGACCTCGAATTGAGACGCAAAACACCAATATGTAAAGCTTAAGAGGTCCTCTAAAACTTTCCTAAAGGACACATAACCAGATTACTACGACAGGTTCTATAAAATGGGGTCAGAACACCAACATGTCAGATTTCAGTGCTGAAAAATTCATTCTGCCCAGGTTCAGTAAAATGACCATAAATTCCCCCACAGAACTCGGATTAATGCGATTCAAAATTTATCTTAAAGATAACATCCAGACCTATCTACTCACTAAAAATCAGAATTTTTGGTTTGGCCGATTATTACCAATTTTGATCCAAAGTTCGTCCTGTTTCACTGAAAATTCCAGCCTCACTATTTTAGGTTGTTCTCTCACTTTTTCACACCAAACCTCAACTTAAACTCTTTCTTAAGAGCATGTAAGCACACTATGGTACATCCCAACATCATACAAGATCACCACACTCAAATTCACTTCATATATATATCCAACAAGGCTTACCTTCTAGGCACATAAACACATACCTCCAGTTTAACACAAGTTTGGACAAAACCATTCATTCATGGATAAAACCCTAACTTTGGGTCAACTTGAACCCCATCTCATCTTTCCAACACATCATAAAAACCATAATAAACTTCAATACATTAAAAGATAAGCAAAAACAAGGAGAAAACAAGCCATAAATATCACTTGAACAAGAAGCTTGCATACCAAAGATGAAACCCTAACCCTAACTTCATCTAAAATCAACTCCACCATAAACCCTCAACAAGGTGATTCTTACTACCACAAAAACAGCATAGTCCATCATTAAAACAACCAAAATAAGGAACAAAAACCAACAAGATCAAAGATCAAAAACAAAAATTAGCAAAGAGGTAAAAGAACACTCACTTTGTGCAAAAGAGGTTAAAATGGTTCTTGATGCTTGAGGAAGTGAAAGAGGTGTTTGGGGGTGGTGAGTGAGGGATGATTTGAGGATTTTTGGTGGTTTAAAGGTGGCTAAAATGGTGGTTTCTCAGCTGCTCCAGCCGTGTAGAGAAAGAAAGAGAAGAGGGAAGAGAGAGAAAGTTTCTAGCAAGCTTGGTGGAGAATGAATTAAAAAGAAAAATTTGACCTTTTATATGTAATTTCCTTGGCTGAAAATAAAGTTAGAAAAGTCAATATTATCAAGCTTGGATTAAGGCTTAATTAAGAGGGTTTAGCTAAACAAATAAAGGTCAAGTCTTGATGCCTCGGAATGGGCCTTAAACGAGCTCGGGTTTAGAGAAAGAACTGAAACCGAGTACGTTTGCGAATTTTTTTTTTTTTCAAAGTTTGAGATTAAATGATTGTGATTAAAGTGCCCTGAAAAGAATTAAATCGTTAAATTCGTAAAATATCAAGGCCTAAAATTTCCAAAATTGACTAGAATAAAACCCCGAATTGTAAAATAAGGGCCTCGTTAAAAATGTCCAAATGGGAATAATAAAAAGATGGAAATAATAAAATGAAATTATATAAATGAAATGAAATTAATAAACAAAATTTAGGGTCGGACTACTACATATAGTGTAGCAGCGGATTGCGTTGATGAGTACTTGAAGATTGGTGCAAGCACCACAATAGAATGCTTGAAAAAATTCGCCTTAGGTGTCATTGAGGTTTTCGGGGAGAAGTACTTGAGAATACTGAATCAAGCTGATGTTGATCACTTACTGCAAGTTGATGAAGCCCGTGACTTTCCCGATATGTTGGGAAGCGTAGAGTGCATGCATTGGGAGTGGAATAATTGTCCAATGACTTGGAGGACATCATTTCAAAAGCAGATTTACAAGGTCACAACAATCATCCTTGAAGCCGTTGCATCGTACCACCTTTGGATATGGCATGCGTTCTTCGAGTTGCCTGGAAGTCTCAATGACATCAACATCCTTGACTGCTCACGAGTTTTCTAAGAGTTGTACGAGGATCGGGCTCCTAAATGTAAGTATGTCATCAATGAGTATGAGTACAACACAAGATACTATCTTTAGGATGGAATTTATCTTAAATGGACGACATTTATTAAAACTATCCCACTTTCCTAAGGGTCGAAGAAAAAACTCTTCGCAGATCATCAAGAGTCAGTGTGGAAGGATGTTGAGCGAATTTTCAGTATGTTACAAGCTCGATTTGCCATTGTACGTGGTCCCACTCGTCTGATAGATTAAAGAAAAATTGGTATTATTATGAGAGCATGTGTGATACTCCATAATATAATTGTCAAGGACGAGCGGGTCAACCACGAGCTTGCATTTGACTACGATATTGTCGAGTGAACTATCTCGAAGCTGATTGTTAACCACGACCACCATCCATGCTATGAGACATATTTTCAACAATCATGCGAAGTTTGCAACTCCGACACGCATGCAGCTCTCCAAGTTGACTTGATTGAGAAAATATGGAAGTGAAATTTGGGTCGGCAGCTGAGAGGATAGCTGATTGATCTTCATATTGTAATTTTTTTAAAAATTGTTCAACTATTGTAATTTTTTTTTCCATTCAATGTTAACCAATGTATCTTTTTTTTATTTATAATCAAACTCTTGTAATTTCCTACTTCAAGCCATGTGTGACTTATTTTAATTCAAACTCTCGTGTTTTTTTTTAAAAATAAACCTATGACCATCTAACTAGTTGTGTTGCCAAATTATTATGTGAACATTATTTTTTCCAAAAAAAAATAAACCCAAATAACCAACCAAAACCAAAGACAAAACAAAACCAATATAATTATTAGTTGTCCTTATTGATCATTATATTGTAATTTTTTTAAAATTGTTCACGTATTGTAATTTTTTTCCGTCTAATGTTAACTAATGTATCTTTTTTTTTTATTATCGAACTCTTATAATTTCTATATTCAAGCATGTGTCAATTTTTTTATTCAAACTCTTGTGTTGTTTTAAAAAAAAAATTATGACCCTCTATTTAGTTGTGTTAGTAAATTATTATGTTCCAATTATTTTTCCGAAAAATAATAAAGCCAATAACCAACCAAAATTTAAAAAAAAACTAAAACAATTAAATATGATTAGGTATGGGGCCTATAGGTATTATTTTATTTGGTGAACCAAATTGGTGAGCCTTCCTTTGGAGAGAGTTATGATTGGGAGTCAAAAAATTGGAGAGAGAGTTGATGTGGCAGTGGTAGGCCCAACTAGTGAGCCAAAAAACTGGCTCACCATTGGGAGTGGTCTAAGAACATTCCTCCCTCTATACCAACTAAATCCATAAGAGACATTCAGGGTCAAGACAAAGAAGGATTTAGCAGGGTTACAAGAAAAGTCAACGCTAGATGTTTATCTCCAGCAAACCAGACTGCCTTTACGCCTGGTTTTTTTTTTTTTTAAAGGACCTAAATGTCAAACTGAAATAGTAATGGAGATACTCAACTCAAACTCCAACTCATCTACACTCAAGTTTTCTAATGGATGCCAGCTACCTTACCAAATAACATCTTCAAAATTTAACATTATAAATTACATCTTTTCTTCATATCTCCTTTAAAAATTTCAAAATAGGGGGAAAAAAAAAAAACCCCTCCCTTCTTGGATCACCTATAGGCATGTTAGTATTGGCAGTCAGAATTAGAGATAAATGATCAGATTTAACAATTAATAAGCATTAAGGAGTGGCAAAGAATTGCACGGAAAAGTGGTTACTAGTTAGTAGCAGTATGGATTGCTAAAGATCAGTTGTAATTAGTCAATGTTAATGCTTCCATTGCCAAATGCTGAAACGGGCCTTCAAATGCAAAGCATAAAGTTACACTAAGGGCCTGTTCTTTTCGTGGGTCAATCCACAATTACCCACTTCAACCTACTTCAACCTATTTCAATCCATTTCAACCTACTTCAACCCACTTGAAAAAAAAATACCAACTTCAACCCACTTTAACCTATCTCAACCTACTTCAACCCACTTCAACCAACTTCAACCCACCCCCTTCATAATTTTAATAATTTGTAAAGTATCATGTGAGATTTAGGGCCTGTTGTTTTCGTAGGTAAATTGGGTGGGTAAAAGGGTTAAGTAGGTTGAAGTACGTTGAAGTGGGTTGAGGTAAGTTGACGTTGGTATTCTTTTTTGAGGTGAATTGAAATAGGTTGAAGTAGGTTGAAGTGAGTTAATGCTGGTTGAAGTTGGTTGAAGTTAGTATATTTTTTATGTGCTGGGTTGAAGTTGGTTAAAATAATGAGAATGTAATTAATGTGTGATAATTTCTGAAGTTATCGAAATTTTGTGAAATTTTTATTTTTTATTTTTTATTTTTTTTAATTTTTAATTTTTAATTTTTAGTTTTGCATTTTTCAATTTTCTTTTTTCATTTTTTTGTTTTTACTTTTTTATTTTTTATTTTTTTATTTTTTATTTTTTATTTTCTATTCTTTAATTTTTTAATTTTTTAATTTTTAATTTTAATTTTATTTTTTTATTTTCGATTTTTTTTTTTTTTTTTTATTATTTTTTTATTATCTTATTTTGATTTTTATTTTGATTTTGATTTTGATTTTTTATTTTTTATTTTTTTATTTTCTTAATTTTTTATTTTCTTATTTTTTATTTTTTATTTGTTATTTTTCATTTTCCATTTTTTTATTTTTTTATTTTTTTTTATTTTTTATTTTTTATTTTTTATTTTCTAGTTTCTTCTTTCTTATTTCGTATTTTTTATTTCTTGTTTTTAATTTCTTATTTTTTAAATTTTTAATCTTTAATTTTTTTCATTTTTTAATTTTTTTTTAATTTTTAAATTTTAAATTTTAATTTTTATTTCTTTAATTTCTTATTTCTAATTTCTTATTTTTTATTTTTTATTTTTTATTTTTTTCTTTGTAATTTGTAATTTGTAATTTTTAATTTTTAATTTTCAATTTTAAATTTTTAATTTTTAAATTTCTTATTTTATACTGTTTTATTTTATATTTTTTATTTCCTAATTTTCTTTAGTTATTTTTTGATTTTTATTTTTTTATGTGTTTATTTTTTATTTTTTATGTTTTATGGTTTATGTTTTATTTTTTTAGTTTCATTTTTGTCTTTTTACTTTTTAATTTTCGTTTTTTTTTATTTTTATTTTTATATATTGTTGTTTTTTTATTTTTTTAATTTCGTATTTATAATTTTTAATGTTTTAATTTTATTTTTTCTTTCTTATTTTTTAGTTTTATTTTTTATTTTTTATTTTTCATTTTTTATTTTTTATTTTTTATTTTTTATTTTTTAATTTGTAATTGTGTTTTTATTTTTTATTTTTATTTTTCATTTTATATTCTTTATTTTTAATGTTTAATTTTTATCTTTCATTTTTGTATTTGTTTATTTGTATATATTTTTTGTTGTTTATGTTGTTTATGGTTTTATTTTTTCATATCTTATTTGTTATGTTTCATTTTTTATTGTTTACATTTTAGTTTTAATTTTAAATTTTTTGTTTTGTATTTGTTATTTCTTATTTGTTGATGTTTTGATTTATTTTTTTAATGTCTTATTTGTTGGTTTTTATTTTTCATTTTTTATTTTCTTGGAATATAAAAAACCAAAAAATACAAAATAAGAAAATTACCAATTACAAATTAAAAAAAAATAACAAACAAAAAATGAACAATACGAAATCAAACAATCAAAAAACAAGAAATAATAAATACAAATTAAAAAATGTTTTTGTTGGTGCTTCGTAATCAGGTCATGATGTTATTTTGTATGTTTGTGTTGGTGGTTCGTAATTAGGTTTACAATTTTCTGATAGTTTGTTTTAATTGTGCGTACTGTTTACACTATCGGTTATGTATTTGTAACTTTGTGCGTGACATGGCAAATTAAATACGTTGGCGAATCAGTAAGTAACTGCAATTTGCGAACATGACTGAACGATGAAGAAATGCACATACATACGGAAATGCTTATATCAACGCATCGCACATATAAAGCGACGCAAACGTACGAGCACCTGTCAGTTCTACCTTCACAAGCATTTAATTTCTGGTGGAATGAGAAACCCAAATTTCATTCGCTATTTGATTCCTAATTTCTTTCATGGCATTCTTACCATCCTGATCAAATAGGTTAACAGCTGGCGTTGGAGCAGCGTCGAACGACCTTGGTGAGATTTGCATCCCCTTCTCATGGAGACGGATGAAATTGTGGAGTGTACATGCTGCAATAACAATTTCTATTTGTGATTCTTAACTCACTAGTCTGGACCCGTGCTATGCACGGTGCATATTAAAATAGACATTTCATGACATATACTATGCAAGTAATGAACCGATAGCCATTGTAGACATAGTTAATATTATAATTTAGGAAAGATCATAGAATAATCAATGAAAAATATATGTGGGTAGCAAATTCATATATAACCAATGGGATGAACAACTACAAACCACATGACTTAGGAAGAAGTCTATAATAGTACGATAGAAATAGTAGATAGTAATTACGACAAAAGACACGCTAAATAACATGATGAGCAACCAATCTATCACGCCAATGACGAAGAATCCACCTCCTCCTTTTATACCTACAGAGGAAATAAAGTTTTAGAAATAATTTGAATGACAATGATGGGGCTAACGTTTATATTTACACGTGATCTACCTGGTGTACCTAACATTGGTCTTTCGTAAGTAATAAACCTCTTCCTCCCAATGACCTGGTGCAATCAAAGCAATAGGAACCTCTACTTCATAGTGACGTGGGGGCTCCATGACAAATACTCATGGTTGACCTATGTAATCATCTATAATTGCATAAAGCGATCGATGACCATATGGCTGTAGAAAATATTAACATAGGATAGTCAATAGTAAAAGAATAAATTGTGTTAACTATGGTACGTAGGGAAAACTGTAATACCTGCGATGCATACACATCCAACTGGGCAGTCGTCATGTGCAAAAGAATTCGAGCATCCTCATGAAGAACAGTAAACTCTCTACAACCTGTATTATCTTGCAAGAGAACTCTGAAGATATACCTATAATTTTAAATAGCACAGGACGGTTATAATAATGCAAACATGTATTTGGAAAAGTAGAACAAAGTACATAACAATAGGTAATCAAGTATGCAAACCTCTTTTGTGTCAAATTTGGAGATTGACATGTGCAGTAAGGTACATTTAGAGCGAATACGTAAGAGTGATCACTTTTTTTGCAATTAGTGCATGCGTCATAAATCAATGGGTGAATTTCAATTACGTATGCAAAAAGTCGGCAATATCTGACCTGCATATTGTGAATTGTAAAAATTATGTTTTGTTAACAGAATAAATGCAAGCATAAAGTTACATTTGTAACATTAATTTTTAGCTTACATTCCGCGTAGATGCATATTGATGTAATCTAATCCTTCGAGCGTCGAACAACTTCTCCAGATTGTACATACGTAATGTTCTCTTACGCATAAAATCAAAATGGGTCATCACACCATTAGTGCCAGAAAACCTAATACATGTAAGGAGGGTAACATGTGTGAGATCAAGTATATATAACTTATATAGGAAATGGAAATTAAAACTAATGTTGTTGGTCGTATATACCATCCTTCAAAGTCTTCTGTTGCTTGAATGTCCGGGTTAATCAGCAATCTACTAATTGGTAAAGTAGAAACCGATATTCCTAAAAGTATATTTCATGCAAGACAACATATTAATAAAGCATACCATCATAGTGATGTTAACCAATCTGATGGGGTGAAAGTATATGAATTGGATGTGATGGTACCTTGATATTCCCTAATGTGCACTCTAGAAGCAAGAAGTATATTTTCAGTACCCAAATGTTGCTGAAGGTGGGTGCCCTCAACTTCCGCGAAATCTCCCCATAAAGTTAACCTCAACGGGCGCATGCTACATATAACAATTAGATGTACTAATATTAGTAGGGAGAGTAATATATATGAATTAATAGAAAAGGAAAAATCTATACTAATGAAAATACATACTGCATATCAGAAAGTAATAATTCGCGCCTTGCAGTGCCCCTGTTCCTTGTCGTTTCTAACGGTGATATTGCCACTACCATGCCGATGACGTCTGTACAACAAAATGATATGAAAATGTTATAGATAATTGAGAGGAAATACATACAGAAATACAGGTACTTAAGTACACCGTGTTAATTATACGTACCTATAACATTGTCATGTGTTCTTAGACGCCGAGGGACATCAATGAACGACACACAAGGTGGTAGGTGCTGATAAGGAATATCAGGACAATCCTCAACCACGCTAAGGAGTCTCGATCTCGGCGTAAAAACCAACTTCAAATTGTTCTTTACCACATTCCTTTCTCCATCTGTCGCAGCATCAACCAAGAGCCCAGAGATGTGGTAAAATTTGCCAGCATCGAGTATAGATCGCCATTGGTTAATTTGAGCATCGCCTTCTATGCTGGCGAATATCTCATCACACTATAAAACAATCAACTCCATTGATAAGCAATATACTTGTACATGTTGGGAAAATTTTTATCAACTTCAATAAATCAATACCTGATAGTCCATAAATATAACCTTCCACAGTGTGCGTTGCTCATATACTCGAACCGTCATTGATCGCATGAGTCGAGCAATTAGGGTGACAGATCTATTGCCAGGGTTAATGGCACATATAGGCATAGAAGTATGTACTAAACCTGACATATCTGTAAGCATAAATAAAAGAAGAAAACATATTAGTATAATCTAATGTAGTGAACACATCATAATAGCGAATGAAACAATAGTAATGTAAATAAGTTATATGGGTAGAAGGGACTAACCAAGCATCAGGAATGCCATTAAAAATTTCAAGGTAGACAATGTTTTTAGTCATATTGTGAGGCACATCCCTTTTGTTGCAAATTGAGAACTTCAGCCCTGAAGGACAGGTGACGCGAGAGATAGCTACATATAGTTGACCGTGGGAGAACACAGGTTTTGGGAGATAAACTCCTACATACTGTAATGTTTGACCTTGACTTTTATTAATTGTCATTGCAAAACCCAGTTTCAAAGGGAACTATCTCCTCTTTAAGGCAAATGGCGAGTCCTTAGCTGAAGGACTTAAGTCAACCCGTGGAATAGTCACTACTTGCCCAATATTTCTTCCAGTCAAGATTTTGGCTTGGACAACCTTAGTACTAAGTCTTTCAATAATCAAGCGAGTGCCATTGCATAACCCAATTGATGGGTCAAGATTTCTTAGTAGAATAACAGGGACACCAACTTTCAACTGAATTTCATGATTCGGGAATCTTGAAAAGTTCATACCATGAAGCATCTCTGGTGGATTATTGTCATCAATGACAGAATCATTGTTAGTCGGTAAGAATGTGTCAGAGCTCAGGTACGTATGGCTAGAACCGGGAATAATTGATAGAATCTTAGAATTTATTTCATCCACATCAGTGTTTAGGGGAGCCAATATACAACGGTCCTGAAAGTATGACTCGTTTCTGTATCTTTCCACTAAACCTGGATACACAAATTCGATCAAGTTCGTGAGGCCGTTGTTGTCATTCTTAATGAGATGTTCTTCAGGAATCTTTATCCAATCCAATTCACTACCGCCTAAAAATGAGTATCCTTGCACACGACCATTACCAACATTCAAAGTCCATTCTGCAAAACTTCGTAACCGCTCATGTTCATTGTCACTTAAATTTGAATGCATAAGGCGCATGTTGGTTCTAAGATGTTGAATATTGCAGTAAGACCAAAAGGTTGCCCTTGATATTGAATATGCAACGATATCTGCTCTACTACCCTTTGTAACAACCGGAAGTATTTGCCTGAAATCACCTCTAAAAATGACCATTTTCCCCCCAAATATTTGGTTCTGATTGCATAGATCTCGTAAAGACCGTTCAACTGCTTCTACCGTGTGGCGATGGGTCATGGGAGCCTCATCCCATATGATAAGTGATGTTTCCCGAATTAGCTGTGCTAATTCAGACTGTTTAGAAATGGAGCATGTGGATGTCTCATCTGCATCAATTGGTATTTTAAACATCGAATGAGCTGTTTTCCCAAAAGGTAATAATAGAGCAGCTATTCCAGAGGATGCCACGCATAGCACGATCAAGCCTTTTGACCTAAAATGTGTTACGATAGTTTTCCAAAGATATGTTTTTCCAGTTCCCCCACTACCATAAATAAAGAAGCAGCCTCCTCCTCCATGTTCATCTGCTTGAATAACTGATTGAAAAACTCGCATTTGATCTGAATTCAATGTTGGTAGCAACCTTTGTAGGTTATGGCTTTCTTGCTCTTGATCATAATCAAGTTGTTCTCTAATAAGTCTATTACCAAGTTGACGCACCAGATTAGGTGACGCCAAAGGCATAGGAGGGTAGTCCCTTAATGATCTGCCATTCTTATTTAAAACCATCTCAATTTCATAAAGTCCAAGGTCCCGTCGTTGTTCAACAGTAATCTATAAACTATGGTCTCTGAGTTCCCTCTCTATTCGTCTTTGTAAATCATCAGTAAGGTCTTCCTAGTGCTGCTCCCACAATCGATGGGGGTCAGACACTTCTGAGAACATGAGCATTGAACAGA
Source organism: Selenicereus undatus (assembly GCA_017589665.1). Taxonomy (NCBI): domain Eukaryota; kingdom Viridiplantae; phylum Streptophyta; class Magnoliopsida; order Caryophyllales; family Cactaceae; genus Selenicereus; species Selenicereus undatus. The sequence goes on along the minus strand of JACYFF010031955.1, from coordinate 108,411,161 downwards.
ACATACTTCGTAGTTCAGCCCCTGTTGCCCATAGTGATGCTTCTGCTAGTGCCTCATGCCACTCATTAGCATCATCAACCAACCCTCGTGCCAAGCAAGCTTCCTTAAAAGTTGAATATAATATACCATTGACAGTTCTTAAATCCTCATACGATGTAGCTCCTTGAACAATGTGCAACAGCATTCGCAGATAATATCTCTCGCCCATGTTTGGGTGAGCATAGGGCAGCTGCCCGATGCATACCCTTTGTTTTCGTTTAGTCCATTTCCTCATCCCTTTGTTCCATACATAATAAGAAGGGAATGTCGCATAAGGGTAACGTCTTGCTTCAGGATAGTAATCCTCTGTGCTCTTTCTTCCACAACCCTGTGAAGTTGATCACGATCATCGAATATAACATATTGTTGACCCAGCAAGTGGTATTGCAATAGTTCAACTGATGGATAACGTTGCGTGATTTCAAATTCAAATATTCTCCAAACAGCATCCACTGGTGATATATAACGACAATCCAAGTATTGTTTAATCTCATTGACATCTTCATAGTTAGGAGGACCATTCCCCTGTTGAGGATGCTGGATGTTGTCTTCGATCACTATGGTAGCCCTATCAGCCCCCTTATGCATGTATTTGTAGAGGTACTTAATGACCTTCTTTTGTGCACACCGCTCAACATTGATATGCGCATCATATTTGACACACAGATCACGGTTATAGGGGATTACCCATCTATTGTCCATTCTCTTACCACGAATGGTTACACTTCGACCATCGTCCCAACGCCTGTATTTCACAAAACCATTTTCTTCAATAATGGTCATATCACAAAAATTCTTAGGGTAATGCTTTGTGCACTTCTTACCCTCAATGCATGGCGCATACGGGATGTCAGTGCCACATGGACCATGTATCATATGTCTTATTACAGTTTCGAATGCGAGGGGGTCAGTGTCTTCATCAGGGAGCTCTGCGCATATAATACGATCGATGTCTTCAGTGCACGTAGGCTTATCCTCACTTGCAAGGGTTAATAATATATGGGCATGTGGTAATCCCCGTTTCTGGAATTCAATGACATGGATATCTACACATGTAACGAATGAGTATAGGTTCCAATGATTAAAATAAATGCCAAAAAATAAAGTAAGATAGAGATTTAATAATATGCTAAATACATGACATAGTTAGCCGACAACGTTACCTGCAATAACTTTGCCGAAAAGATTTCTCTCCTTGAAGTCTCGTTTTAACTCTTTTAGCCTTAAGCGAAATACTCGAGCAACAATGTCTGGCCGGTAATTCGCATATTGGCCTGGTTGTTGTGCTAGAGCTTATTGGATTTTCGGCCAATTAGGATTGCAGGTGAATGTGATAAAAAAATCTGGATAACCCATTTGATTGCAGATGGCCATTGCATCCAAAAAATGTTGTCTCATATAGCGTGGGCCACCTGTGAATGATGCAGGTAGTATTAACATTTTTCCCACTGCATGAGCATCATTTTCACCCGCCGTAATAGCATCTTGCAAACCACTGTATAATTCTGCTCGCAGTGTGCTTTGGTGATTTTTGATATATAGTAACCTCCAAGCCTCAATTGCAGCGTAACAATCCACAATAAATTGAAGGAACAATCTGCCGCATCGAAGTAGAATGTTTCCTTCGTCAAGCCTATATTGTATGAAGAATGCATAAAATTCTCTCATTGTCACCATTACTCGATTACTACTTGATCCCCCCACACATTGAATGTAAGCTGACCAACCATCCGTTCCATAAGGAAATAAGAGTGGGTATTGAAGGGGCATATACGATGGTTGCGTTTCATATACTCGCTGTAAATTTCCATCGATTTTTCGAACAATAATATCTCGATGCTCTTCCCGTCCAACATCACCACCGACTATGAGAGCTGCAACTTCATCCACAGTGGGAAGTGTATATTGTCTCCCAGGACGTGCTTTAATGATGCGAATGCTTAAATTAATCACAGCATCTGCCTCGAAGATATCACGTGCATTGCGAAAAACCTTGACATAAGGGTTCACAGCATCAAGCATATGTTGTAAAGCCTGTAATGTACCCTCATCAACTCTACCCACTATTTGTTGACCATATAAAGCCCGACATCTATTTCGCACTTCATCATGTGTGTCATAGATATATAGCTGACCAAATTTTGGTGGTTGTCCTTCTGCAGGGAGTAATGAACCAATTCGGTGGTAATTATTTCCACTTATTCTGAAGGAGTAAGGACCATGTCCATCCATTACAGAATAGTCGATAGCTCCACCCATTGATGTGAATGATAACATGGAGTTATACATTCTGATATTATCGAGAAAATTAGGCTGATTCAACAATGTGTTTAGCACTGGAGGAAGTGGGGGTAATGACGACAACATAACACGTCCACTTTGACAACAAAGCATGAATCGAGGTTGTGAAACACTACCTCTTGCGACTCGCTCATCCAACCACATGGCCGCGCGACAGTGCCCACAGGAAACCAAAGTTCCCGTGAAATTCCAACGGCTTACGAACCTTCTTGCAAGTGGAGTGCTACGTGCAATTGCTAGTTGAATTTCTCTACAATGTGACTGATGCTGCTCACGTTTTGCGATGGAGTGTGATTGGGTGTGATCTGGATGACGCCGGCTAAATAGCCTCCATCTTGCATTTTGGCGAGCAAGTCTTGCTCGAAGCCTTCTTACAGTGATGTCACCTCTTCCAGTTGGCGTTTCCATAACTACTTCATAAAAATTATATGCATTATTAGGTAAAAGTTCATCATTTTGTTGTTCAGTGAAGTAGATGTAGTTGCATCCATACACTATTTAGTAACATATTTTTCCCCTATACAGTATGATTTTGTATAGATTTGTGAAGGAATTTTAGGAGTATCATAAAGTTTGATAATGTAAAGGGTGATTTTAATCTGTTTGGTATGTAAACCTATCTAACTGGTTGTCAAAGTGTGACTCACACAGTATGATTTTATATAGAAGTTTCGTACATTTCATGCTCTTTTAGATTCCATTTTGTTGTACATTATTTTTTGTGTGTTTAATATATAGGAAATGAACTATGCAAAATATTGAGCATTTGACGAAAATCGTGTATTTGAGGGTAAAATCAAACGAAAATTATACTACCTTTTGTATGATAAAGGACTTATTATTCATTGAAGCAATTTTAGGAGTGTCACAAAGTTTGACAATGTAGAGGGTGTCTTTAATTTCATTGGTATGTAAATTATCTGACTGTTTGTCAAAATATGACTCATATAGTATGATTTCGTATAGAAGTTTCCTCAATTTCATGCTCCTTTAGATTTGATTGTGTTGTACATCATGGTTTGTGTACATAATATTTAGGAAAGAAACAATGCTAAATGTGAAGATTAGTGTCTCGTATTTAACAAAGGACTTATTATTCATTGAAGGAATTATAGGAAGGTCACAAAATTTGATAATGTAAAGGGTGTTTTTAATTTGATTGATAGGTAAGTACATTATGTAAGTAAACAATTTATAGTAACCAAATACGTAGTATAATAATTATATACGTATATTATTTACATTAAGTATTGTAATTACTAATTATGTACATATGTAATTTACATCGTACATATTGTGGTAATGTTTGTACGTGAAATTATTATTCTCTTAATGTTGATTTTTAGGTTTTCCATCTTAACCGAAGGTAAGTGTAGTATATATATCAAATGTTGGTTTTAATTTATGTGGAGATGTACACAATGGGTTATCTGTATAATAGGTGAAAGCTGTAATGTTAATATCTATATCTTTTTTATAACGCATACTATACTTCATATATTCGTGACAAATATGTGCGTAATAGTATCCAGAATATTAAAGAACAATATGTGCATATTATTCCCACAAGGAAATTTTAAAGCAATGGAATAGAAACAAAGAAGAATAAACGAACATAATGAGTATCGTGTGATAAACTAACCTCAACAAATATCAATATCAAGGGCACGGCTGCAAGAAAAGACTGCAAATGAAGAATAGGAAAGAAAATTAGATGGCTCGTATATTCTTTATTGGGAGTGTACTATTTATCAAGAATATAAAACGAACATATTATAGTGGAAAGGAATTTTAAGAGTGTCACAAAATGTGATAATGTAAAGGGTGTATTTAATTTGATTGGTATGTAAATGTATGTCATTGTTTGTCAAAATATCACTATCATAGTATGAGTTTGTATGGAATTTTTCTCAATTTCATGCTCTTTTAGGTTTCATTGTGTTAAACACTTAGGGCCTGTTCTTTTCGTGGGTCAATCCATTTTTACCCACTTCAATCAACTTCAACCAGCTTAAAATAAAAAAAGAAAAAAAAGAAATAAGAAATAATAAATTAAAAAAAAACTTAAAATCAAAAATTGGAAATTAAGAATTAAAAATTAAAAATTAAAAGTAAAAATTATAAAAATGTAAAAAAATACAAATAAAATAGAAATAAAAAATAAAAAATAGAAAATAGAAAATAGAAAATAAAAAGAAAAAATAAAAAAAGAAAAAAAGGCAAAAAAAATTAAAAATGAAATAAAAAAATAAAAAATAAATAAATAAATAAATAAAAAATAAAAAATAAAAAAATAAAAAACTTAAAAAATAAAAAATAAAAAATAAAAAATAAAAAACCAAAAAAAAGAAAAATGAAAAATAAAAAACTAAAAATGAAAAATTAAAAAACAAAAAATAAAAAATAAAAAATAATGAACAAAAATTTCACAAAATTTCGATAACTTCATAAATTATCACACATTAATTCCATTCTCATTATTTTAACCCATTTCAACCCACTACATAAAAAATATACCATTTTCAACCAACTTCAACCAACATCAACCCACTGCATCTCACTTCAATTTATTTCAACCCACCTTAAAAAAAAAATACCAACTTCAACCTATCTCAACCTATTTTAACCAACTTCAACTCACTTCACCCTTTTGGCTCATCCAATTTACCCACGAAAGAAATAGGCCATTAGACATCATGTTTTGTGTATATAATATCAAGAGCAAGCCTGCAGGAAATGATTGGAATTAAACAATAGGCAAGAAAATTAGTGTTGGTCACCACTCTAGCCAAACCAACGCTCTAATTTAAACACCACCCATCCACACAAAGTGGCTCAATGTGTACTACTCAAGCCAAACCAACCTGCTTATTTGGTCGCCACCCAACGTACAACATCTACCAGGACGACTCACCCAAGTTAAAATTACAAAATAGAAAATAAAAGCCAGAAAATAAAAAATACAATAACATAGTTTTATTGCTTTTTTTATTAGTTTTTTTTATTTTTTGGAGTTACTTTTTCAGTTTTTATTTTTTGTATTTTGAGATTATTTGTAAGTTGCTTTTTGTAGGTGGTTTTTTGGGAACAAAAAATTTAAAAAATTTAAAATATATACAAACAATGAAAGAACAAAAACAAAAAAGAATAAAATCATATAATTCGTATATAAAATCATGTTTTGTATCGAATTTTTCTCAATTTCATGCTCTCGACGTATGTTGTCTTAAACTAAATTAATACATTATACTTTCAATAGTTACAATTATTGTCAATTGTAATTTGTAAAGTTGTAGCATTTGTTGACGTATACAAATGATACCTCAATCAGATCAAAGCTATTCGTGAAGGTATATTATACATATAATTCTTATAATGGCAAAAAAAGAAATTAACGAATATGAATTAAAAACTCATTCTATTTTGCGAATTGTGACATGGGGTGAGACTAATATTGATATGATCAGAAGTAGTACTTATATGTATGTATAATTTTGTTGGACATGGGGTCCTGGGTAAGCATTGAATATCCATGGAGGCTTGAGGGATTAATAAATCCTAATTTTGTTTGGACTTTAGAAACACCAAGAAAGCAAATAATCATCAGAACAATATGACTCACATGAGAGTGAGGGGGCAGAGGCTAACAACGAATGTCCAGGCCAAATTTAAGCATACAACACTTGAAATAAAGTTATTCAGAAGCAACCCCATAATCAAGAACAAATTATGCCAAAACCATTCACAATTATGCTAACAGTCACCCAAATATAGAATCTTGTCACTGTGTACAATAGGTTAGCTCACTTTAGAAACCAAGAAAGCCAAAATAAAAACTGGTAGTCCCAAATAATCATCGAAAAAATCCAAACTCTCTGAAAGTAACATGGGGTCCTGGGTAAGCATTCGGTTGCTTGCTGCTGAACATGGGCTTTTTGGAAGCACGGGCTGATGAGGACAACGAATTTCCCATGGAGGCTTGAGGGATTAATAAATCCTAATTTTGTTTGGACTTTAGAAACACCAAGAAAGCAAATATAATAAACCAGTAGAACCAAATAATCATGAGAACAATATGACTCACATGAGAGTGAGGGCGCAGAGGCTAACAACGAATGTCCAGGCCAAATTTAAGCATACAACACTTGAAATAAGGTTATTCAGAAGCAACCCCATAATCAAGAACAAATTATGCCAAAACCATTCACAATTATGCTAATAGTCACCCAAATACAAAATCTTGTCACTATGTACAATAGGTTAGCTCACTTTAGAAACACCAAGAAAGCCAAAATGAAAAACTGGTAGACCCAAATAATCATCACAAAAATCCAAACTCTCTGAAAGTAACATGGGGTCCTGGGTAAGCATTCGGTTGCTTGCTGCTCAACATGGACTTTTTGGAAGCACAGGCTGATGACAACATTATGACTCACATGAGAGTGAGGGGCAGAGGCTAACAACCCCAAAATCAACCCCAGAATCAACTTTCCGAAGCAATCCCAGAATTAAGAACACTTGAAATAAACAACCCCAAAATCAACTACCTTAAAGATATAGCCAGCAGCAGAAATGTACAGAACATCATGGAGTGAAAGGCTAATACCTACAGGTCGAGGGATTGAGCTTAAAATACAGGTTTGAATAGATGAGCTCCAAAGTATCCTGCAACAGAAAAATTGAAATACATTAGATGGATTATGCTTAATTGAAATTGAAACAACCCACAGAACCAAGAATGCAAAGAATGAAGTGACAGAAAAAAAAACAGAAGCAAACACCATCAAGAGAACGTGAGGATGATGCGTACCTAGCAAGATCAGAATCCTTTGGAAATATATTTGGAAGAATTTAGTTGATTAATTGCAAACGATATATGCGATGGGAGAGGATGTTGTGAGATGAGAATGTGAGGAGTGAGCAATTAGCAGTTATAAGTTGACTGTGTTGGAGAGAGGGGAGGAGTTTATGAGTGCTTATGAGTCGGAGGGAGGTGGGAAATCATATCATAACCAACTCATATTTTTTTTTCAAAATAAAACCTAAACAGACTCAGATTTTTTGTTTAAAAATAAAAGATAAATAAAATAAAAAAGAAATTGTGCAATATATCTGAAAATCGGAAACAACATATCTGGATTCATCCTCAGATCTGAGGCTTCTATCTCCTCACTTTCAATTCGAGCAACCTGTGCAAAAACGAAGAATTACTTTGAAGTAAAACGAAGTAAAATATTAGTTCAGCTAAGGCCTGAAAAATGTATTATTACCCATATTTACCCCCTTATTTCACAATTTAATGTAAAAATTGTGCAATTTATCAAAGAATCAAGATCTGGACCGATGTATTTGATGTCATAATTGCTCCATTCTGCAGAAAAATATACGCCAAATGCATTGAATACAAAGCCAAGAAAATTCTGAAACCTACTTCTAGAAAATGCGAACTAAAATGTGGAAAAGAAAACCCAATTAATGTAAATTACAAATGGAAACTATGAAACTGATGCTAGAAACGATGCTAGAAACTGATGCAAAACAGGCAAAGGTATCAGATCTCTTAGAAATTATCTCGCAATACATCATTCTCGGTTATGTCTAATTGACAGCCCTAATTTTGCATTTTCACATCTCAATCTCAGCAACAACAACCACGAGAACACAAAAAATCCCTCAGATCCACCCAAAACAGAGTAAGACAGAGCGAAATTATGACGAGGAACAAACACACCTGATAAGGGCTTCGTAGAAGAACGCTGAGACCGAATCGAAGACATTCCTCCGAGATGCCACTGCTGGGCTTCGAAGCTCGAACTACCTAGGTGTGACCTCCATTGATAGCACACTTCGATCTCCTCTCTTGTCTCTATGAATGCGGGAAGGAAGAACAACGCGGACAAGGCAGACACAGGGAAGCATCGAGAAGTAGGATTTTCATGGTGGAAGAGGGGGAATGGCGGAGATAGGGGAAGAGAGAGAGAGATAGCAGTGGAGAAGGGGTCTGGATTGTTCTGGTGAACAGACCGTGGGGAGCAAATTAAGGAGGAAAGAAAAATAAATTGAATAGAGGGGAAAATAATTGGGAGGATGTGAATCTGACGGTTGTTATTTACTCAATATCTAATCTAACGGTTGAAATTGTCAAATTAATGAGAATTAAGAGAATGACAGTTATTAAAACTTTCCTATTATGTATTAGTATAGATTTGAGGCATCCTATCATCCAAAATCTTCCAAGTGTTCTTCAGAACACCAAATGTTCGGTCCACTACTCCGCGTAAAGAGGAATGTCGATAGTTAAACTCTTCTTCAATGCCTTGTGGCCCATGGCCGCATCGCCAGCCCCTTATGAATTCCGAAATGTGGTAGCGAACGCTCTTCCCTGTATATGGAGCCAAGTACCCTGTCGTATTTGGATACGTAGAATCCACCAAATAATATTTTCCTGTTACAGTACGTAATACGAAGACACCAGATGAATTTCGATATATAATTAATCAAATTACTTAAAAACACGGCAACGAAAATTTGAGTACCTGGTTGAGGATGAGGGAAATGAAATTTACGCTGACTCAAACTATCCTTCAACATAGGTAGATCGTGGGAGCTTCCTTCCCAGCCAACGTTCACATATGTGAACATCATATCAAAGGAAATGACACACAAAATGTTCCAACTCTTTCGGCCTTTACGATTTCGAAATCGTTGCCCACTATCATCTCCTATTACGCATTGAATATGGGTCCCATCTAATGCCCCAACGCAGTCCTGCAACAGAAAATAACAACTTCAGCGTGTTTTCACCTTTACGTTGAATGAGGACAACATGTTAAAGTGTGTGCGAAGGTTGAGAGCGTACCTTAAAAAATGGCCAGTAGAAGCCTTTCTGCGGGAGAATTTCAGCGGGCACTTCATCCTAACTTTGGTACGGCCTATGTTGAACCTGAAATTTTGACATTTTAATACCTTTTATTACCTAATATTTGCCCAAAATACATTATGAATTTATGATTTTAATATTAGTTTTATGTATTTTGTAGGAATTTGAGACATCTAAAGAATAAATAAATTGCTCGAAGAAAATGAGGGACAATTGCATCAAAAATTGGATTGGGTCAGAACAAGTAACTGATTGAAAGAAGAGAAGAAATGAAGCTACAAGAGCCCAGTCTGCTTCCTTCCTCTTCCCCGTGGCCCATTTCGTGGGAGCCCAGCCCGGCCTAGCAACCGAAACCCACACGGTTTCCTCCCCTTTTTCTTCTTTCTTTTTCTTTCTTTTCTTCCTTTGGGCCGGTTCCTTTCTTTCTCTTTTCCTGGCCCAGGCGCTGCCCATCTCCCTCTCCTTCTCTCCCTCCTCACTTTGGGCCAGCCCAGCTTGGTTTCTTTTCCCAGTCCAGTCGTTAGCCTCTTCACTTAAGGAAGACATGTGCCATGCACATGATCTCCAGCCCCACCTCGACACATGACCCTTCTTCATGGCTCTTCGTCTCCCCCACCATAACCGTCCTCATTCCCTCTCTCTCCTCTTTCGTTATTCATCATCATCACCATCATTAACTCGTCAGTTGCAAGCAATAATTGGAGGGCAATGAAGGGGATGAAGCTGCGTTTTAATGGAGGCTTCAAGTAGCATAGAGTAGTGAGAGCGTAGACTAAGTAGAGATTAGGGTAGCCTCAATTTCGTTTGATTTATGGGTTTCAAACTCGAGTTGGAATTGTAGTTTTCAGTTTTCGATTTCTTTTCTATTGCAACTTTCAAACCTAGGTTTTAGTTTCACCAATTTCAGGTTATTGACCCTAAGTTTGTTGAATTCGAATGAAGCTTTCGAGATATTAAATCCTAGTGTTGTTAATTCAAATGTTTGGGTTGGGATTGAAGTTCCATTGCTTTGCTCTCATTCTTATTTGCATTGCATTGCTCATGCCCTCTGTTTCTGCCTTTCGTGGTCTGCTGCTGCTCAAACTCACAGAATAATTGCGGCAAGGTGTTGATATCATAAATTGTTTACAGTTTGGTACTTCTTTCTCATTTGTTGCTTTGTCTTTGCAAGTGAGAGTCTCCATTTCCATGAATTAATATAGTTTACTTAGTTTGACAATTGGTAGAATAACTTGACTTTAGAATTGGTAAATTACCATTTAATTTTAAATTAATATAGAATTTTTGATAACCACATTTTACAACCATCCCTGAGGATGATACCTGTTAGTATTACAACGTTAACCGTATACTTGCGGAAAAATCACAACAGCCTAACAATATCAGAAGACAACTGCACCAGACCATTGAGTACTTGTTTATGGTATTTGCCTATTGTTGATGGGGAATGCTGAAAGTGATCTTCAACCTCCCAATAGCTAGCCCCTCTTGCCAACCTAAACGACGTCATTGCAACTATTTCGACAGCTTTCAGAAAACGACCTTCTTCCAATAAACCTCTCTCTATGAATAACCTAACCAGATGTGTGAAAGTATCGTTTTCGAGGCGAAGAACTTTACGACACAAGTCTGGACGATTCCCGCTCAACAATCTATGCACGTACTGCGCCCCACTCTCCCCACCAACTGCTCTTGGCAGGCTCTCTTTCAACGTGGAGTGACGTCGGTTCTCAAGATAACGTTCTAGGGTGTAACCAATAACAGTATCAATAGCTTGGTCTTCCACCTCATCCATCGTACAATCCGCCAGATCCATTGTACAGTCATCCTCATCCATTCTACATCATATCAGCAGACAACAATAAGTGAGCTGAAACACAAGAACATAATACTTGGCACATAACGTCTTGTTTCTCTGTGTACAGCGATAAATCAAGTACACATACAACAACATAAAACGCAAACACAGCAACAACGTCATCCCAAACAAAGTAACGACCATGTCTACGAGTACCTACTCGTAACGCAAAGAAACTCCAAACATAACACCACACAATAACATAAAGGCATACATACTCCAATCCGCTTACACAGTCACATGGAAAACCCTCTTGACTTGATGTACCTAACCACAAACTCATCATCCAAATCCAAGAAAAGACTTTCTTCCTTTTTTTGAATGATGTAGTCCATAACACTCCATATGAAATCCATTCCCATGGAAGAAACTTCGGGATGTTGCTTGAGGTGTGCCTGCACCTGCTTCGTAAGGGATGGTTGTTGCTTTCCCTTCTCCCTCGTGCGGAGAAAAGCAAGGGCTTGGTTGACCTCATCTTCTCTCGATGACCAACTCATAAGCGCTTGCCGTTTGCCATCGCTGGAGGTGCCCCCTTCACTTTTTCGCTTCCGAGAGCTGTGATCAGTCTTCGGTGGAGATCGACTTTCCTCCGCACGAACGCATTCCATATTGTCCTCGGATCCATCCTCATTGGTTTCGTCACTGTCACCGACATGTTCGACGAAATCAATTGCCTTTCCCTTGGACCGTTGGGTTTGGTTGCTCGGAGAACCAACCATCCCATGAGCGAAGCTCATTTCCCCTGTCGCGTGCTTCCCATGGAATGCGGATTTCATCTTGTCCAAATTCGCTGGCATCTTCTTCCGAAACGATTTATACTTGCCACCATGTTTCTGCACAGGATAACACAAATCAATGTTTACAATTAGAAATCCCAACAACGATGTTACGTAATACAAAAAAACTACTACAACTGTACACCATTTACCTGGAGGAATTCTTCCCAAGCGGAGTCGGGCACATCCACAGCCCCAGTCGTCGAATCAATACCCACCCATGTTCTGCCAACAAGATATTCCCAAGCGCCCAACTTCTTTTGTAAATCATGACAACGGTTTTTGATTTAGGTGTTCTCCTTATGAATCCCTTCATTTTTCAACATCACCCTCACTAAACTCCACTCAAACTTAACTGCTCCTTGAGCTCTTTGTTCAATCAGAACATCCAATAACTTCTCATCATCCCTGTTTGTCCAATTAGTAGATGTTTCGCAGAAGCCGTCATCATATTCAACTTGCTATATCCATTAACATTCCATGGTCAGACCACAAAACGCATACACAACGGTAATGGATCGTCACTAGCAATTTTGTAAATCACATTTCCAACACCACACAAGAACAACTCACAAATCACAAATTCACAGCTGGTGTACCCAATCATTCAATGAAAAAAATAGCTAATAAACAAGCACTACACCAAACCATTGAAACATGACAAATCCACCAACTAGCAACATGACAAATCCGTCAGACCACTCAAACTACAAAATTCGACGCCCTGGCTTGCAACAGTCAACTACGAAGCATGACCAATCCACCACAGAACTGAAATCACAAAGTTTGAGGCCCCATTTTTCAACATTATACCCCACGCAACTCAGAACCAAAAACTCAATTCACTAACTCCGATTTATCACAACAATGGGTGGAGTTCACTCAACAATTCAGTTATCAGTTCAATCACATGTGCAGAGCATCATAACAGAACAAAACAATACAAATACAACTAATTCAACAACTCCTAATTTCGAAATCGAAAAACGAACGCAGAACAACACAAGCCGGACTTACAGGGTACGAGCGGTGGTGGGGACACGGTCGCGATCTGTGGCGCCGGTAGTGGCCGGAGAATGCGCCGATTGGTCCTCTGTCGTCCGCCGGTCGGCCGTGGAAGCACCGTCGAAGCAACGACTGCCCTCGTCAAAACCCTAACCCAGCTGCTGCTCGTGAGCCTGTCGGTGTCTGTGGCCGCGGTTCCGGTCAGAGACGTCGGCGGCGGCTGCGTTCTGGGCCGGCGCCGGTCACGGCTGGACTGAGCACACAGAAATGGCAGGTAACGGTGGGGCTTGGCTGGGCAACGGACATGGACAAAGGGATGAGACGAATTGCAGTTGAAATGTTGCAAGCTGTGTGTTCTCCCACTTGAAATGTAACCCACGTACGGCCACTCCCAGGAAAAAAAAATTGACAGCAACAAAAATAAAATATTAAAACAATAAAAAACCTGAAATTGAGAAAATGACAAAAACAATTACGAAATAAAAAACCTGAAATTAAAAAAGTAAAAAACAAAAATAAAGAATCAAAAATAAGAAATAAGAAATAAGAAATTGAACAAATAAAAAATGAAAAATAACAAATTCAAAAACAAATACGAAATAAAAAATAAAAAAACTAAATAAAAAAACAAAAATTTAAAACAATAACAAATACAAAAATTACAATTAAAAATTAATAATTACAAAAATAAAAAAAAACAAATAAGAACTCAAAAAAATAAAAAATAAACATTAAGAAATAAGAAATAAAAAAATCAAAAATCAAAAATCAAAAATCAAAAATCAAAAATAAAAAATTAAAAAATTGAAAACTAAAAAATTACAAATTACAAATTAAAAACAAAAACTTAAAAATTTAAAAAATAAAAAATAAAAAAATAACAAATAATAAATGACAAATTAAAAAATTAAAAAATTAAAATTAAAAAGCAAAATAAAAAATTAAAATAAAAGAATAAAAAAATAAAAAATAAAAAATAAATAACTGGAAAACTAAGAAACTGAACAGTATGAAGTAGGAAGTGAAAAAAAAATAAAAAATTAAATTCACAAATTAAAAAGAAAAAACTAAAAATAAAAAACAATAAATAAATAAATAAGTAAAAAATTACAACTATAGTTAAAAAATAAGAAACAAAAAATAAAATTAAAAACTTCAAAAATAAAAATACAAAATAAAAAAATAAAAAAAATAAAAATATAACCATAAAAAAAATAATAAATAAATAAATAAATTTAAATTAAAAAGTAAAAAATAAAAAATAAAACTACAAAAAAAACATAAACCATAAAACATAAAAACTAAAAAATAGACGCATTAAAAAATACAAATTACAAAATAACCCAAAAAATTAGGAAATAAAGAATTTAAAATAAAAAAATTATAAAATAAGAAATTTAAAAAATTAAAAATAAAAAATAAAAAATAATAAAAAATAATAAAAAATAATGAAGAATAAGGAATAAGAAATAATAAATTAAAAAATTAAAAATTAAAAATTAAAATTAAAAATTAAGAAATTAAAAAATTAAAAAATTAAATATTACAAACTTAAAAAATAAGAAATAAAAAATAAGAAATAAGAAATAAGAAACAAGAAAGAAGAAACTAAAAAAATAAAAATGAAAAAATAAAAAATAAAAAATAAAAACTAAAAATAAATAACAAAAAAATTGAGAATAAAAAATAAAAAATTAAAAATAAAATTTAAAAAAAATAAAAAATAAAAATAAAAAATAAAATAAATTGAAAATAAATTGAAAATAAAAAACAGAAAATAAAAAAAAAATACAAAATACAAAATAAAAACAAAAACAAAAAATAAAACAATAAAAAAATAAACAAATAGAAAAAAATAAAAATAAATTAAAAATAAATAAAAAAATAAATAAACAAAAAATTTTTAAAAAAATAAATAAAAACAAAAACAAAAAAATGAAAAATGAAAAATAAAAAACTACAAATTAAAAATTAAAAATCAGAAAAATAAAAAATAAAAAATATCAAACAAAAATTTCACAAAATTTGGATAACTTCATAAATTATCACACATTAATTACATTCTGATTATTTTAACCCATTTCAACCCACCACATAAAAAATATACCAACTTCAACGTACTTCAACCAACATCAATCCATTTCAACCTACTTCAACCAATTTCAACCCACCTAAAAAAAATACCAACTTCAACCTATCTCAACCAATCTCAACCAACTTCAACCTACTTCACCCTTTTGACCCACCCAATTTACCCACGATAGAAACAGGCCCTAAGTAGATTTAACCCATTGTCTTTTAGGTCGGGTCAAAGTAGAGAGATGGAATTTTTAGTCCCGTGCCCTCTTATCATGCTTCCATCACTAATATTCATTATTATAACTTAGAATATATGATTCTATTCTAGTGGCCTCGTGTCTATAATAAAAGTAAGAATGTAACCAACAACAAAATTGGAAGATGACAATAAGAACAATAATAACAATGCTAGAAGGGATGATGATAATGACGACAATAAGAAGAAGACATGTACACCAATAATCTTATCTGTGTGGTGTTAGACAGAAATATTTTGATTTTAAATGTGACACGTTATATGTCAACCTTGTGAGGATATTCAATTTTACATATCATCACCAAGTCATTGGCATTTTGATTTATCAATTTCTTGACATGGTAACTTATATTATATGAATACTATATTTTCTTTTACTATTTTTAGTATAACTAACTTTCTATGTGTAGTAAGTAACTACCGTACCACGATTTTCCAAATTTCAGGGAGAGTCTTTTTTTGGGAGTTGATAATAAAGGATGATTCATTAATCGAAAACCATACGAGATTTGTAGTATATCCATAATCCAAACAAGTACATTACTAGAATAACAAAACAAATCCTCTGCATAAGAAAATTAATTATTATGCTTCTGAATGCCTCTTCCATTTAATCGTTATTTTATAATACAGCCTTCAACAGAAAGATCCTTCAAACTTGTATAACTTTCATGTTGAGAAACTTTACCTGCTATCGTAGTCAAAACTTAAAGATTTGAATCCGTTGCAGATTCATATCGCAATCAATCAATAATCCGATATGAAATAACCATAATAGTTTAAAATTAAACTGACATATTTGCTCTAACAACAAGAAAAATTACTACCCAACGAAAGAGATCGAGTACGAAGAGAATATTAAGAATAAAGATAGATATTTTATTCAGCAGAAAAATAATAAGAAAAACGCAAAGTAAATCAAAGATTGGGACTTACCATTAGCAAAGGTGCCAATAGTAGCTCCTTGAAACTAGATTGAGAAGATGGATTTTCTAAAGAGAAAAACAGGAGGAAGAGGGGCGGCTAGATTTTTTTTAAAAAAATTTAGGTAGAATTATTATGATCTAAGTCACCACTAAGTTAGGCAACTTTATTCATTGATCTCATATGGGTAACATAGTTATCATATGTGGCTTATCATTTATGCATTTTCTTATACTTTTCTAGCAGCAGTAATTTACATAGTATACATAAACTGCCACGTACTCAAATCTACAAACCAAAGTGTTAACTCAGTTATGACATACTAAAAATAACTATCTCATAGATCAAAATGTTAGGAGCTAAAATTAACTATTAAATTATTTTTATTTGATACCCCCAAAGGTGTGGGATAATTATCATATAAAAATAAATGAAAAAAATCATTTTGGGCTATTATTTAACTACAAATCTAAAGCTAATTATTGTTCAAAGGTTTAAGCAAAGGAGTTGTTTGTCGAAGAGTTCGTGGCCTGTTGCAAAGGTCACCTTCTTCATCCTGGTTTGAATTCAGGGGAGCACATAATTTGTGGCCTTACGCATGGAATTAACGGGTGGGTCTTAATTTATGAAATTTGTGCTTGCACTTTGGCACCCCTTACTCTTCAACTTGTGGAGACTCATTTGGTGTCCCTTTGATGGGGACCTCACTAGCAGCCGAACCAAAAAAAAAAAAAAAAACTAAAAAGCAAAGGAGCTGTTGGGCCCTTCACAAAAGCCCTTTTTGCTTTTGGAATAACCCAACACATTTTCTTTTCTTTTCTTTTTTTTTTTTCAATAGATTCACTTTTATTTTGAAAGTTAGATGGCTTCACCATTATCACTTGTCGGTACAGCTCACTGCCACTCCATCGCCTTCCGCTTTCCTTCATCTCACCGACAATGGCAGACAGCGGCACCGGCAGTTTCCTCGCCGAAAAATCAGTGAAGGTTTTCGTCGCTGGCCACCGGGGCCTGGTGGGATCCTCCATAGTGCGGAAGCTGAAAACCCTAGGATTCACCAACCTCGTCCTCCGAACCCACGCCGAGCTCGATCTCACAATCCAATCCGCCGTCGACGCCTTCTTCGCCGCCGAGAAGCCTCAATTCGTGATCCTCGCCGCCGCAAAAGTTGGCGGAATCCACGCTAACAACACTTACCCTGCCGATTTCATCGCCGTCAATCTCCAGATCCAAACCAACGTCATTCACTGCTCCTTCATCCATGGAGTCCAGAAGCTTCTCTTCCTTGGCTCCTCCTGCATTTACCCTAAGTTCGCCCCTCAACCCATCCCTGAATCCGCCCTTCTCACCGGTCCGCTTGAGCCCACCAACGAGTGGTACGCCATTGCCAAGATCGCAGGCATCAAGATGTGCCAGGCGTATCGTATTCAGCACGGTTGGGATGCAATTTCAGGTATGCCGACCAATTTGTATGGTCCAAACGACAATTTTCATCCTGAGAATTCCCATGTTTTGCCAGCTCTAATGCGGCGATTTCACGAGGCCAAAGTTAGGGGGGACAAAGAGGTGGTGGTTTGGGGTACTGGGTCGCCATTGAGGGAGTTTCTTCATGTGGATGATCTTGCTGATGCTGTGGTTTTCTTGATGGATAAGTATAGTGGGTTGAGCCATTTGAATGTGGGGAGTGGAAAGGAGGTTAGTATTAAAGAGCTTGCTGAGCTTGTGAAGGAGGTTGTGGGGTTTGAAGGAGAGCTTGTTTGGGATAAGACTAAGCCTGATGGGACTCCCAGGAAGCTCATGGATAGCTCCAAGCTGATGGAGTTGGGTTGGCAACCGAAGATTTCGCTCAAGGATGGGCTTGTGGATACTTATAAGTGGTACTTAGAGAATTATGCTGCCAAGCAATGATCTTGGACTTACTCAGGTGAAAATCTGCTGACCCATCTTGATAGAATATTGATACAGTTGTTTACTTCGGATTTTGTTCATTTGTATCCATTGGCTTGATAGTTGATACTTGATATAACTATTTATGGTGTTCCTTTTTGCTATATATTGTACCATTTCTGATTACATGGATTCATGGAACTTCCGGGGGATAAACAAAATTCACCGAACTTTCTGAATTTGTCAATAATACAATGCCCGTGCTGGGTTTTTTCTGTTGTCAAGTTGCTCCTTTGGCAGTTTATTGTGCTTTCAATTATTTTGTTGAAGGATGTTCTGATGTTGATTATGCCATCTTAATGTTTTCCCTTACTTTGTTGGCCTGATTATTTCCTGGATTTGGTCCCACCATTACCTCATGTAATGTTGATGTTCCATGAATGACCTATCTCTTTAGTTGTTTTCTTTTTCAAGAAAATTTCAATATAGAAGCTTCTTTAAGTGTTTAAGGAATCTAGGATAATGAAGGCCGTGCAATGTGAAGTTTAGTTCTATTTGTGCTTAATTCATGGAGTGAGGCCTATGTTCTTGAAGCCCTAGTTTTAAACAATGTGCTTCAGCAAGTTTAGCACACCAGGACATGAGGCTTAAATTTCATTGCCTCAGTTTCTTGAAGCGATGCAATTTTTGCACTGTTCATCAAGGTGCAAGGCGCACACCTTCTGTGGATATCTTTAGTTAGGGTGGAAGAGATGACATAGTAGACCATCAAAGCTCTAAATTTGATTCTACTTGATGCTTAATGGTTGCAATTTTGAGGTGGGAAAAGGTCAAAAATTTTGCATGAAATTTGCTCAAATAAAACTCAAACTGATGACTGTTGTTGCTTTAAGCCCTAATTCATCGATCTCAGGCAAGAAAACTAACACCGAGCTTTGAGCCCAGCTCAAGAAGGCGCTGATTTCATCAAATTTTGACTTATATATGCCTACGCTAAAATTTAAAACTATTTTTTATGTATTTTTTCTCCATCAAACTATAAATATTTTTTAAGTGCATAATTAGAATATTAAAAGTTTAAAAGTCTTTTACAAGGGATTTTAGCGAGAATATGGGCATATATATGTGACACATACTGCATTGTCTCGAACTTTTGAGCATTGGGTTTCTTGGTTTGTCACCTTTTTTAAAAAAGTAGGAGAAGCTCTTACTATAAGGTGAAAACCTCTCTGGATGTTCAAATCATTCCTCTATACAATTTAGGTGAGCCTAACGCAGACCATCTTGTAGATTTGGGGTGATTTCTCAGGTGCCAAAATGCGTGCATTATGGTCATGTAATTGCATGATTAATCATTTTGAGTAGCCCTAACACACCCTAAAATGTTTCAGGCGGTCAACAGAAGCATATAAGCAAATAAGCATCATCTGAAAACTACTATTGCATTTCTCAAAAGCTCCTAAGAAACCGTGGATAATGGCCTCTATTTTGAAGATCACAAGAGACTGTCACCTCTCTGAAGCATTTAATACATCCTAATTGTACTCTTAATGCATTTCAATGTGCAAAAAGGCTTCATTGTAGCCATTTCGTGATCCTAGGTATGATCCCTAAATGCTAATCAAGGAGAGCATTGTGGTGATAATGTGATATAGGATACAATTAGTTGTCAATATTAGTGCTAAAACACGGTAAAAACATGGTGAGGAATAGGGGTGTTTATTAAATGGTCCAGGACCGAACCGGACCGAAAACCGGACTGGACCGGCCAGGACCGGACTGGACCGAGGCATTTCGGTCCGGTCGTCGGTCCTTTCCTTTCCGTTTTTCGGTCTTCGGTCCGGTCCGGTCCTGGACCGGGTAGACCGGCTCGTGGATCGGACCGACCGGGTTTGTTTTTTTTTTAAAAAAATTTCCTGCTAATTGGGAATTGGCTTGGGCCGCTTGGCTAAATCTCCAAAGGATGACAGTGTGTGTGTATTCAATTACTTCAATTAGCAAGTTTGTGGGCCTTGTGGTGCAGTGCTGCCTGAGGACCGGTCTGGAGTCGGTCCGGTCCGGTCCGGGCTCCAGACCGGTCCGGTCCTCAGTCCAAGGTCCACCAAAATTTCGATCTTCGGTCCAGCCGGTCCGGTCCGGTCCGGTTCAGTCCTGGACCGATGAACACCCCTAGTGAGGAATTCGAGCAGATGGTCAACAATTGCCAAGTACTTGACATATTTTCCAAAGTTGTGAGAACTTTGTGTGATTACGTTGGTTTTGAAACAGTCCAACCATTCTATGCCTAAATATTTTTAATAAGCATAATGGCTTTTCAATGTCTTTTAATGATGGTTGGTGTTGGTAATGGCTTTTAATGATGGTTGGTAGCCACTTGGTCTCAGCGCCTTAACCAGACCCCTTGCTAGGTGAATGGGGTCTTGTGTTTGATTTCCAGAAATTGCATGTACCCCTTCTGCTTTTATAGCACCTCGGGTATGCATGGGGATTTTTGTAATGTGTTTCATTTTGGTGATTAATACATGAACTTAATTACCCAAAAAAAAAAGACAAAAAAACCTAATGGCTTTCATCGGCACCATTTTTTAGACTTTGGGGCGTGATGTACAAGTAATAACAAAAGGGCACTAGGTGCTGTATCTTTAGGGGTTCATCCAAAAACTCCTGATCATTTTAAGGGGTCAGAAAGAGCACAATAGTCACTTGACAATTAGAGGGACACTTTTCCAAAATCTCAGGAACTATGTATGGTAGCCCTTATTTTGAGGGCCCCAAAAAGCTTTGCGAATTTACCTCTAAAACCTGTCTGCAAATTCTAAATAGTAAGTCTTGCTGAGGCTGTCTGCCAAAGTTTATAAATAAGGCAATGATGCCACGTTAGCACGCATTTCTCTTGGCGCACAAATGGGCATTATATACATTACAGTCAAGTTAGAATGGTCTTAAGTACCCTTGAACTTTTTCAGTGTTAGAAGAATAAGCTTCATTTGTGATCGTACTTGTGGCATGGTTGTCAAAGAATTCAAAAAAAGTGTATAATAGCCTAATAGGCTTTTCATTTGCGGCGTCTTGAGAGGCTCTCACCACTCTACCTCATACATGTTTTATGGTGTTCTGAATATCTAAGCAATTTCAGTGTCCATGATATTCTCATTGGTGCATCTTGTTAAATTGAAGTGTAAGATTTTTCAAGACACTAAAGAAAGGGAATTATGACGGTTTATAAGATATTTTAAACTGTCAATAATGGTCCTCAAACACCCATGAACACTTCGAGGGGTCAGCGAAGGTGTGTAATCACATCTTGACCTGCGCAGATATTTTTCCCAAAATCTGAAATTGATATGTAATAACTTTCATATTAAGGTCCCAAAAGATTTTAATCACTGTACCACCTAATGTCTTAGAATTAGTATCTTCCTGAATTTTGATGAGTTTGATGGTTTTATGGGAGCTATCTTGTAGATTTCGAACGAAAACGGCCCCCCCCCAAAAAAAGAACTGTGCTATTGTTGCATACAGTGCAGTCTAAACTGGTTAGCTTCCTAAGATATTATAATACGTGTAGGCGTCACTATAGAGCATTTGGTCACGATTTGACATTGTGGAGAAATCATCAATTCATGTATATAGTGTTGTCTACTGTCTGCTCAAGTTGGGAGATTGACCCAGATTGTTTTTCTTCATCTATTTTCTTCCCATGAATGATGTTGGGAAATGGTGATATCTTGTTCTAGTCAAAGCTGTCTTGGTCTCATACCCAGTTGGTGTCAAAAGGAGAGTCACCCTTTATGTACGCCAGATTGTCCAAGACAGTAAGAATCACAAACAAATAACAAACTCCCAATGTGGGTCCCGCTTTCGCGAGGTCTGGGGAGATCCAGCTGTACGCAACCTCACCTCTACCGGTATTCCTACTCACGAGGTACCTTTTATGTTCTCAGCACTGCCTGTTCCATAGAAGCGGATGGCAAGGGTATCTTGAAGAGTTAAATATTTAGTATCACGAGGTACACAGTTTGGAGAGTGCACCTCCCTCACCGCCACACCTGCAATTTTAATGCAAAGCATTCAGCTCCCTTTTTTTTTTGTTGGGGGGGGGGGGTGTCTCATTAGTATAGATGTGACAGATTTTGTGGCCTCATATGGAAATCTGTTAAAACTAAAGCAAATATAATATGAAAATATAATCATCGTTGCAGAGTCCATGTCTGTAGCAAAAGGGTATGCTATGAAATGTTAAGTCTCTGCAATGGATAATTTCATGATGACAGAAGTTGAGACATGACTATCTTTGGGCTACTTCTAGAGTTTCAGCAGCCAAAAGGTAGCCTTTCAAATTCCCTTTTAACCTGAATGGGTTGCGGATGCAAGCGGATAGAATAAATGGGTGCATAGCTGTTCTTAAGTTTCAGATTTAGGTTGTTGATGTCGTATGTGAAAGCTGCTTATCACATGGCTTACTAACTCTTTCTTGGCTGAAGTGGCATCTTTTGGTTGAGAAGAGTTCTTGATAGTAACTCAGCATCCTATGGGCAGGGTTTTGGTCAACTTGGACGTTTTTGCGCCTGTTAGAAGGGTAGAAAAATGAGGTTTTAGGTGGTTTTGATGTACTTGGCTCCAAATAATTTAGAATTGTTCAGCGCTGGCATAATGGTGGGTGAAGATCAATGGTTGGTTCTCCTCTGTCGAGAAGTTATGATCTTCAGTTTCAAAACATGCACTGCATTACAGAATGGAAGGTTAAATCTTCGATTTGTACGACGTGCTCATAAGGGTAAATGGTGCTGTAGGTTCTTGCTTTCCTGCTTCTCGTTGAAATGGTTCAGTGTCATGATGTTTCGGGTGACATTACCTGAGTCGAATTGGTTTGTTGCATATTGAGATTCCCTTCGCTGTTCGTAAGTTGTTAAGTTAATTGTATGACTATGAGTCTGTGACTTTGATGTCTGTTTATATGCCTGCTTGGTGTTAACAACGAGGTGGGAGTGGTTTTGTGGACTAAAACAAGTCAACTGGAATGCATTTCTGATTTCTGAATTTCCTTTTTCTTCCTTCGATTGTTTTATTTTTTTTAAAAAAAATCTCGAGATTTTTGCGCAGCGGGTGTGTAGATTCTGGTTTTGCTAGCTTGTGTATCAAACCGATGGTGCCTATTGATCATAAGTGATGATAACCGGAGAAGAAAGGCGGCAAATCACATGGAGTACGAGCATGTTTTATTTCGCATTTTAGATAGATAAATAGATGTAAAGAGATGTAAAGTGTTGTAAGAAGCTGAAAGGAGCTGTAAGAATATGTAAAGAGCTGTAAGAAGATGTAGGAAGTTGTAAGGATAGATGTGAGGAGTTGTTGAATTGTTGAAGAGTTGTACAGTATAATTTGTTTTACAATAAATATTTTGGATAAAAAATAATAATATTAAAATAATATACTTGTTAAAAAGAAACAATTAATTAAGTTAATTACACAATAATAAAATATATTAATTCCTATAAATTTGATGAATAAAATTTAATCCACTTGAGGGGATTTTATATATGAACAGTAATTTGATCGAATAAGTAAAATATAACAATAAATAAATAAATTTTTTTGACAAAATTGAATATAACTCTTCAAATAAATTCCTATTTTAAGTAAATAATTTTAAATATAAATAAATATATGGTCATCTATAATAATATATATTTCATGTCGAAACTTAAGCATAATTTACGTCGTTATATTATGTTTTTATGTTTATGTAGATGTTGTGTTCATAAGATATTTATAAACTTTGTATATTGGTAGTATCATTAAAAAAATATACATATTTCTATAACGAAAATAAATGAATGTTATAGAAAATTTATGAGATGTAAGAAAAAGTAAGGAGATGTAATGATTATGTTAAGGATGTAAGGATTATGTTAAGGATGTAAGGAGATGTAAGAAGTTCTAAGAAGATGTAAGCTTTTAGCTAAATTTTAAAAAACGCGAAATAGAACAGGACCTAAATCAATAACTATCCTATTAGCAATACGGTTGTTCTTGTAGGGGTCGTTTGATGTGGAAAATATGAATAGAATGGAATCAAGGAATGATAAGGGGTTTGGGAATGGAACTTTAATCTTCTTTTCATTTGTTTGGTAGATAACAGGAATGAAATAAGTTTCAGTCCCTATTGTTTGGTCATGACTCAAATAATTTGTGTATTTTAATTTTTAAGCTGTATTGTTTTATATAGATGAATGCCATGCAATCCATCTCTTTTCAAGCAACAATATTAAGGAAACACCACAGTAGTTCAAAGACGATCTTTGCCAACCATAACTTAAACCTAAAGACAATAACAACAACAACACCTCTTAGTGTAAGTTTCGCTTTTGCAAGGTCTGGGGAGATCCGACTGTAAGCAACCTTATCCTTACCGACATTCAACTTAAACCTAAAAAAAAAAAAGCAACTACAATTTTTTTTTACCCCCCCCCCCCCAAACCAAAAAATAAGAAAATGAGATTGAAGCACCATGGACCGAACCTAGTTCTGAACCTTATATTATAGGGGGAATCTAATGTTGGGAAAGAAGAAAGAAAGCCTAAGGAAGATGACGATGACAGCTTGGGTTTTTAGTTTGGTTTTCGACTTCAAACAGCGGCGCTTCCATATTCAAAACTCCCAATTTCGAAATGATTTTCTGGGAAGAGGAGGTAGTTGGGGGGTCAAGAAAGAAATAGAGGTGAAACCCCCTACAGATTTGAAGATGGACACAGCTATGGCAAGGAAGACGATGGCACAGGGAAGAAGATGACAATGAGGTACTAAGGTTTGGCGTGTGGAAGACCGAATAACAAGGGGCAAAATATTTTAGCATCATTTTCCTTTTGTAGAAATTGTAGAGTTGATTCCAGGAGGAACGAGATTTGATCCCCTCGGAATTGGGAGGTTTCAAATTCCATGAGCTTTGAGGAGATTTGATTCCCCTGGGTACCATGTTCTTTACACAAAAAATCTCCACAACACTACAGGTAAGATATGATACCGAATGATATCAAGTTCGATTCCATTTCCTCGTACAAAACACACCCTTAGGGTCTGTTTTTGTCATGAGTTAATTAAGGTAGGTTGAAATAGGTTAAAGTGAGTTAAAGTGGATTGAATTTTTTTATGTGATAAATTAAATTTGGCTAAAATAGTGAAAGTTGGTTAAAGTAGGTTACAATAAGTTAAAATTGTTGATATTGATATTTTAGAATTGACCTACGAAAAGAACAGGCCCGTAGTGTTCTATATTCTTCTAACTTAGAGTTATAAACAATGCAGCTATTAATCTTATAATATTATATAGCTCGACATTATACGACTAATCATAACGATTGGTAATTGAATAGATCTACTTTTATTTAATTCATTAGTTTAGGGGAAATAAATATAAAAAAGTTCTATTTCAATGAGCCTTTTGGATGAAAAAATGTCCCGACATTTTCCCAAGGACTATATTTGTTATTAGCTTGTAATTTTTGTTTGGAAGTTGGAAACGGCTTTGTTTGTCACGAGAACACTCAAGTGGAAAAATAATGGAAGTTTAAGAGGGTATGCACGAAACCGCAAGAGGGAAACTCTCCGGCATACTTAGTAGTGTTTGGTTGGGGAAAAATGATTTTTGTGAAAAATAGTTTTTCAATTTTCTATTATTTGGCACAATAGATGATGAAAAATTATTTTTCAAGAAAAATTATTTTCTCTCCAATGGAGGGAAATAATTTCCTTTTTGGGGAGATAGGAAATTGATTTTCTTCCTTCAACTCCTTGATAATATGATCAGCTAAAATTTAGGTGCAAAATTTAATTTTATCAGTTTGGATCGAAACTTGACTATCTTATTGAAAATATTAAAATAAACTTAAATATAAATTTTCACCTCAAATTTCTTTCATTTGATCGCCATTTATCTCCACCTTGACAATTTAATCGATATTTTTTGCCGCTAAAACAATTCCCTCGACTTGCCACTAAAACAATTTTAACGGTTTGGATCAAAACTTGATCACCAGATAAAAAATATTAAAATAGACTATAATTCAAATTTTGAGCTTAATATTCTTTTATTTTGTCAACATTTTTTCCACAACAACAATTCAATTGATATTTTTCACATCTTTAAATATTGTAGTCAATATTTTTTTACCAGTAGAACAATTTTAATAGCTTGGATTGAAACTTGATCATCGAATAGGAAAGATTAGAATAGGATCAAATCCAAATTTTTAGCACGACATTCCTTTATTTGGTCAACATTTTTCTCCGCCGCGACAATTCAATCGACAATTTTCGCCAATTCAGTTGATGTTTTTTGTCACTAAAATAATTTCAATGGTTTAGATCAAAACTTGATTATTTGAGAGTAAGTGTTGAAAAAAACTCTAATATGAATTTTAAGACCAAAATTCCCTCATTTGGTCAACATTGATCTCAACTACGATTATTCAGTCAATATTTTTCGCCATTTAAACAATTAAGTTGACATTTTCATCTTTTTCATGAAAAATTATTTATTTTGTACCAAACAATGAAAAATGTAACATAAAAATCAATTTTCCTAGGAAAAACATTTTCCACAGAAAATGATTTTCAAGGAAAATCATTTTTCTTCCAACCAAACACTGCCTTAATGGAATTTAAACACTAGCTTATCCATAAAAATGGAATTTAAAAGTCCACCTAATTTAGATGGGATTTGGTTGCAATAGCTATTTAGGGGAAAAAGAGTTGTTCGAGAGAGTTTTAGCTATTCTGACCAAATCAAATAGGTAAATGAGTGTTTGGTAAATAACTTTTTTTCCCTAATTACTATTATGCTAAGAGGCTGAAGGCATGCATATTACATACGCTAAAATTAACACATAGAAAAAAACTCTCAAAAACAGCAATAATAAAATGAGCGGAGATTTCTTTTAGAAAAAAATCAAATGACATTAAAGGTTTACCGATTATCTCTTAAGATAAAATTTGTTGGCCTCGCAAAGCAGGGACCCTTGAGCTTAGAAAGATGGAAGCATTTAATAGTGGGTTTTTAAGCAAATCAACATGGAAGCTCTTCCATGATCAAAGTTTTTGGTTGGAGCAGATGAATGCTAATTGCTAAATACCTATTAATGAAAAAAATTTCAGTGCTAAACCAAAGTAATTCGACTCTTAGGCAAGAAAATGCAATTAGTGACTCTTAGGCGCCTACATTCTTTAGTAATTATTTTTAGGCCCCTATAATTTGAGATCTAAATCAGGGGTAACTTATGTTTTCAGGTAACCAATTTTTAGGTCATTTTCCTTGAACTTTTAGAAAATGCAGAAAGACCCCTGGTTTGGGTAAACTATGCAAATAAGCTGTTTTATACTTGTTTTTAACGATTTAACTTCTTATAAAGACTTTTTACTGATACTAGTTATCATAATCTACTACTTATATCATAAATATTATATTTTATGTGATTAACGGCCCACCATGCTTAACAAAATAATTAAAGCTTAATTAAAGAGTTTTCACAATTACTTGAACTTAGTCGGCGCTGGACTCCAGTATTCCTCTAACTTCCGTTTTACAGATATTGCTAATCTCAACACCACATTTCTTAGATTAGGCGCATCACAGATATGTTTCGTTTTCTATCTCAAACCATAGTCACTAGTCAAGTTTTAACTATTTTAAGGATAGTGAGACTTTAATCAAGAAATTATAATATGTAAGACATAAGGTTCGATTGAATAACGTTCCATACTGGAAATGTTCTTTTATTGAAAGCTTGAACGTGGAAATATTACAATGGAAAGCTTGAAGAGGGACTTAAACTAAGATCATTAGAGATGCTTACTCATAGAGAAATAGAGAACCCCGACTTCTCTTATGCTCAAGAATGCTCAAATGACCATGTCTCTTCTCAATACTCGACCTCTCCTTTTATAGAAGAGATAGGGTACATAGGATGTCCTATTAGCTACAGTACATACTTATTTTTCACATGACTATAGTACACACTTTATTTTACAAACATGACACTTGTCAAAATAGCACAATAATGGAGCAACCACTTTTCAGAACTTTTAATGATGACAATAATGAACCTTATGTCTTGTTATCATTATTGAAATTCTGCATAGTTTCATCTCCAATTATATTTTTCAGACCATCATTATCTGGATAATCATCAAAACTTTCATATAATTGAAGACGCTCTAGGTCCCATTTTTCAAATAATTCTAGAAGATATTTCTTTGCTTTTTCTTATAAGAATTTTTCAATTCCAACATCAAAGAGATAATCAAAGATATCTTCTGAGACTGCTACTTCTACCTTTATGTGCTCTTTAAACTCATTATTATAGGTGAAAATAGTATTTCTACAGTACATTATCGTTTTTTCTTGTTCAATTAATGCCCAAGTTTGATGATAGATGTAAAAACCGATGGCTCATACTAAGATGCGATCAGTAACAAATTCTCCTTGTTCTAGAAACCAGACTTATCGTTGATCATATGGATCGCCGTAATCAATGATCTGGACAAAATAATGGATTGGTTTGGCTTTTTCATTTTCGTATTCAATTAGTGCACAATGTACCTCCAAATGTAGAGGTCTTCTGTATGAAATTTTTGTTGGACCATCA
Source organism: Selenicereus undatus (assembly GCA_017589665.1). Lineage (NCBI taxonomy): Eukaryota > Viridiplantae > Streptophyta > Magnoliopsida > Caryophyllales > Cactaceae > Selenicereus > Selenicereus undatus. Next base: position 108,382,513 of record JACYFF010031955.1, on the reverse strand, counting down.
AGAGAGGTAAGAATCCAATGGATGTTCTTGAACATGCATTGTTGGAATTTGGTTAATGTTGAGAAAAATGAGAACTTTGGATCTGGAATTTTCATAAACTAAACTAGCACCCCGTATTCCCAGACTTTAATGAGAGGGTCATTTGGAGAGGCTAAGTTGACAGGGAAACTAACACCACCAACTCCAGACATATCAAGAAAATAGATCATTATACTCCAAGACTCTCAAATATCATAAGAATAGTTATGATAATAATCAATGCAGCCTGCATGCCATTTGTTAAGCCATTCTTCTTGAACATGAGAACTTATTTTTTCTTGGATATCATTAGGACATCTAAGGTAATTAACTTGTAACTCTAGAAGGAAAAATCTCTAAGCTATTAGGTAGGCAGCGGATAGTAGACCAAAGCGTAATCTACTTTTTGTATGGAATTTTAAATTATCAATAAGGATTTTACTATAAGGATAAACCCGTTCTAGTAGAAATGGCATTTCATTATGGATTTCCTCCTTTTTTGGCAAAAGGCCGACTTTGATGATCACCATTGGCGAGTTCTCAAGTTAAACTGTCTGCCAGAGAGTTCTTCGATCCATGTATATGTTCAATAGAGAAGGAAAACTGGTTAAGTCATAACTGTCAACGCAAGAGTCGCCCTTACGCTTGCATATTTGATAAATTCTTTTTCACAAGACCAAGTATTCCTCTGCAATCAATTCGAATAAGAAAAGGTTTTGAGGCCAAAAAAATTAGGTACTTTTCAATTCTCCTTATAAATGCAAGGATTTCTTTTTCTATTGTGCAATAGTTGCATTATGCCTTATTAAAACTTTCATTGCAATATTTGCAGAGTTTTTCTCCTTCTTTGATTTTGAGTACGGCGCTCCAATGCTCATTGTTGGCATTTGTCTCAAGCACTAAATCATCTCCTTCATTAGATAAATTAGGAACATGAAAATTTTTACACATCTTTTTGAAAATTTGAACAATCTTTGTATTATTAGGGGTCCATGTCCAACTTACTTCTTTCTTGAGTTTCTACTGCAATGACTTTCTTAGTTTAGCTAAATCTTTAATGAAATAAGAAGCATAGGTAAGGCATCCAAGAAACCTTTCTAGCTGCTTCCTATCCTCAATCTTTTCAGAAAATTTTTCTATTTTTTCCAAAATATGTTTTTGTAGGATGATTTGTCCAATTTTTATCTCTAAACCTAATAACTCAATTTCTTGTTCGACATAGATGCACTTGTTTTTTCCAAGTATGATACCATAATCAATGCATATTTGGGTGACAGCTAAGACATCATTTTTGTGTTGCTTTATGGTTTTGGAAAAGACAAGGATATCATCGATATAAACCAAACAACAGTAATTAAGGTCTTTGAAGATGTTATCTATTCTTCTTTGGAATAGTTAATATGTATTTTTAATATCAAATGACATTACTATCCATTCATAATGTCCTTTTGAGGCACTAAATGTCGTTAAAGGAATGCTTTCCTCATCTATTTTTATCTACCAATAACCGTTCTTGTAATTCATTTTTGAGAACCAAGAGGCTCCTTGAATTCTCTTAAAAAGGACAGTTTTGTTAAAAATATAATAACCATCAAAGATAGTATTATCATTAAGCTTTTTGTAATTGATTACCATTCTTACTTTTTCTCTTTTTTCTTTTGCATGATTTCTTACCATGAAAGCGGACTGGTGTGATGACTCTTGCTGTTTCTGATTAATCCCTTATCCAAAAAAATTTTAATTTGTTTATCAAATCCGTGTATATCCTGGTGTGTATACACCATTTGTTTGACTCGAATAATAGTATTGGGATTTAATAGAGTGATTTTAGCAAATATTTTATCTTTATCCCAAAATTTTGGTGGATTATCAGAGTTGAATTCTTTACATAATTTCTCTTGTTATTCGACAATATGCTCTTTAATAGATAATTCGAGTAGTGAGATTGTCAGTGCTATTTCACGTTGTGTTTGCATTACCTTCTCACCACGCTGGCTGAGTCTAAACACAATTTTCTGATCGTAAGCCTTACTTAATTTTTCAATAGGAACTGAGTGATATTAATTGTGAATATTATCTGGTTTACGGTCTGGGTGCATGGAGAATATAATCTTTGAAAATTATTTCTAATAATCATATTATGATAAGGTTGATCAGCGGCCCATAGAACTGGTATAATGCATTGAACTCCTCCTAATTCTCTGGATAACCCTTCTATAGCTTCATTGTGGCTCATAATACTATTATCAGTGATCCTCACTTGTAAAGTATTTTTAACTCTTTTTTACATAAATTCATAAAATAGTGATCTTTTCCCAAAGCATATAGAACAACCACTATCTATGTATACACACCACTCATATTTATTATATCCATCTAAGCATACGTTTATTGGGATATAGATGCTATTAGGTTTGTGTTGGTGACTTCATAACACATCTCCATAGTCATGTTTTTGACTAATTCATCCTCATAAATTGGTTCACTAACAATTCTAGTTTTATACCCAATGACCTTTCTTTCTAGACTCATATTTCGATTTACATTGGGTCTTGCATATTCAAAACTCATTCTACTCATTTCACTGGTCATGCTAATTGTATCATCTTCTTTAAACTCTTCTTTAATAGATGAAGATCATTCTCCCCAATCTGATCTTGTACTCATACTTCTTAGTAATTGGAGTTTAATGGTAATTTTATCCTCCTCATCAATTTTTATTACATTTTCTTATTGATCTTTGTAGAGTTGGCAGAGCTAGATATCCATGAACGATCAATTTTTATCTCCTGAAGATTGGATTTAATCTTTTAAATATTTTGCATAGGGGTCGGACTTTCAAATTTTTCTATCTCTATCATTGTTACTTTAGTCTTTGGATCTATAGTATTATCAAGTTTGTAGATAATCTTGCAAAATATTCTTAGTGGATATCCCCGTCTTTTCATATCCATCCCAACTGTTTTTATTTTAAGATAAGAATTTTTTTGCAAATTCATCTTTTAGGCTTACATAATATACAAGTCGACAATTGAATCTTACCGATGTATTACATAAATTGGTTTTAATCCCTGTGATAATTTGATTATTAAATTTGATATGCCTAATATCATAGAGTACAGCAAATAGATCAATATCTTTGCCAAAATATTGTAATAGAGTGATTTGAACTTGGACGCTTCCAACATCGATATACCTGTAGTTTCTATCTTTGTTATGCTTAAGAATATTTTTTCAGTTAATGAGATTAACTTCTCCAACATCATATTCACAATTCTTTATTTCTAAATATCCTTCCATCATTTTATATACATATTTGCTTTTTAATTGAAAGATAGATTTTTTATAGATCAAGTCCTTTTGGATTATAGGAAGAACTCAATCTCCTTTGACATCTTCGTTTTCATTGTCTACAACAAATTCTTCTCCTTGAAGATCACCAAGACTAATTGAGTTACTTTCCATCATATCAATGGTTTCTTCATAATCACTTTCTTCATATTCATTGTCTATTATAATTTCAACAATTCCTTTGTTGTTACTTAAGGCTAGATCTAGTGTCTTGTCTTCACTAAGCTCAACATAATCTAAGTTTCCTAAGGTTTCAATAAGCTTGTTATTCTTCCTACTTTTGCATTCATTAGCATAATGTCGTACTTCTCCGCATGCCCAGGATTTGCAATTATTTTTCCTTGTAGGGAAATAAGCGGCTTTCCTAAAAAAATCTTATTTTTTAGGACCTGATTTGTTATAATATTTTCTCTTATATTTCTCTCCCATTTGCTTGCTAAAGCTCTTTTTCTTATAAAATTTTCTTTTTCTTCTCCTTTTAGGTTCTTTTCCCCATTTGTGAGGTAAATCCCAGCAAGTTAGGAATTGCTTCTTAATTTTCTTTTGCTTTTGGAGATCAAGATATTGATCATTGACCCATTTTCTTAAATAAGAAATTCTTGAACCAAGGGTGTCAATGACATTTGTTTTTTCAAGTCACGTCATGTATTTTTCATTAATTATGGGATTTATCGGATATGGCAATTTGTCATAGAACATACCAAGATTAGTTTAATTATGTCCAATTTTGTAATAATATTGACTAAATTCAGCAATATAATTTTCTACGTATCTCATGTCCCATAATTCAGTGTTGTTAATCTTTCTTTGCCATTCTCTTGATTTTTCTTCAGAATCAAGTTTGGCTTCGATAAGTTCGGTTTCTATTTCTTTACACAAACTTCTGAACATAGCAGCTGTTGTTTCCATCATTCTTAATGTATTTTTACCGTCTTTGCTTAATGAATCATACCAGTCAACTATAGTGCCAGAAAAACTATACTTGATGTAATTTAGGAAATTTGCAGCAGTTCATGTAGTGTTTAGATTTAAGACACTATTCATGCCTTTTTTTCAATGTTTAAATATTTCTTCTCTATTACGAGCTTTATCTATGTTTAAGATGTATCCTGTTTGACTAATTGGAGTAAGACCAACTTCTTCAAATGTTGTAGTTTTTCTTGGGATAAACCCAAAGAAAAAATTGATTGTACGTCATATTGGAACGTTCCTAGGCCTTATGAAATGCCTATTTCTTCTAGAAGGTTCTTCAGGCTTAGGAACAACATTGTTAACCAAATTGGTCTTTATCTCAACTAAGTCGACTTCTTCTCCAATTTCGTTAATCTCATCTTCAATAGTCATTTTGCCATATTTTTTTATCCAATTTTCTTTTTATTTCTTTTGAGGGTACAACATTAAGATCTTCTAACTTGATTAGGTTCATCTGCTAATATATTTCCTCTTCTAATTGGACATAATTAGTCTCTTCATTATCATCAGATAATACGTCGTGTTTATCATTGATTAAGCCCATAATTTTGTTTAATTCTTCTAGGCTTTGTTCTTTCTTAAATATATTCTGTAGTTCTTCAAGATTATACTACTTATACCCCATCCTCTTCTTTTCTTTCTGCTTTTTCACCTGATTTTTCTCCTAATTCTTTTTGGATTTTATTTCGTGCAAAGGTAGTGAAATCTTATTTTTTGGGGTTTGGAAACGATATTTATGCCGAAATGGAGTGCTAATATTGGAAGTGGGTTTTCCGTTATGTCTTACTTCGTTCACTAGAGAAAGGTGAATTATCGATATTTGTTTCTTTAACTCCTTGACTTCAGTCTTATTTTTCATTAATTCTACTTTTAATTCTAAAACTATAGCAGTAATATAGTTAATTGATGTGCTATTGGAGAAAAACCTTCCGGTGGGTGAATAATATGTGTAAAATGTGGTCCAGGGCAAGCAGATGATGATTCTAGCATAAATCATAGTTAATAATAGTTAATTAACTTAATTAATCATTAATGAGCTTAATTATCTTAATTATTTTTAGTCACGTGGCTCTGATACCAACTGAAATAGGACTTCGAGTAGTACTAGTCTGCAAAATATCAAAAACACAATTTTAGATTTTTTGAAAGTAAGTGTTTAAGGATTGAGAGTAGATTTGCAAATATGAAAAATTTAGGGTGCTTATGCAATATAGGTGAACAGTGAATATGGTCCTTTTTACTAGTTACCACAAAATACATGACACCTTATAATTAGTTATCAAAACAGAAGGCCCTCAAAATATTTTACAATAAACATAGGATACTGTTAGGGAAATTGTCAGGAAATTGAGCGACTTTAATTTGTGGAAGCGATAAGATGAAACAGATAATCAGAAGTAAAACAAAGATAACAAGAAAAAAACAAGAACACCCAAGAATTACATGGAAACCCAATGCGGGAAGAACTACGGACGACGATGAACACAAACAATCCACTATGAGGGAGTGAGTACAATGCGATCACAATCACAACGAGTGATTCGATCAAGCAACGAGATTACAATATCTCTTATAATCTCTCTCAAAACACTCTCAACATATCTCACAAATCTAAAATACTGGAAACAGAATACTCTATAAGTATTTCTTGTTGGTCTGGGATTCAGGGATGATTATTAGAGCCTAGGCAAGGCCCTTTATATAGGGTTTAGAGGTATAAGGATGCAAAAAACCCTAGGAGCAACCCTAGCCGTCAAAACGACGAAACCCTAGCTACCACGGTCCGTAGCCCAAACTCCTTGAAGCCCATGGTGGATCTACGGAGCTGATTTAGGGCCATTGAACCCAATAATCTCCACCTTGGACCAAAATCACCAACACCAATTCTCGCACACCGTCATAGCAGCCCGAAGGGTAATGCCCCGCAGGGCGGACCCCAAAGGGTATTTAAGCAATCCGAGTGCCAGTTGAGTTCAAGTGATACTTGAATTTAGCTTTGGGAGATGACATGTATGAACCTTTCTTCATATAATCTGTCATAGTAGATGCCTGCAAGACATAAAGGCTTCCTTACCTCAAACCCTTCAACAGAATTCGACTACCCTTCGAAACCTTCAGAACTCTACCTTCAGCTGAATATTTGCAACCCTTAGATTCAAGGGTACCTAAAGGGATGAGGTTATGCTTCAAGTCCGGAACGTGACAAACATTCGATAAAGTCTTGACAACACCATCATGGGTCTTGATTTTAGTAGTACCGATTCCTGTTACATTACATTGGGCATTATTGCCCATGTGAACAACAATTGAGTCAACTGGATCATATGTTGAAAATCATTCCTTATGAGGACACATATGATAGGTACACCCAGAATCAAGAATCCAATCAGAATCGCTTCCCCTTTTAGTAGAGGTAGCAAACAAAACGTCACCATCAGAATCAGATTCAGCAAACGAAACTCCAGCAGGCTCATGAGAATTATCTTCTTCTTTCTCTCTCTTGTTTTACAGTTGCCAATAGTTAGCAACAATATGAGCCAATTTACCATAGTAATTGCAGGTCTTACCAGCGTGAGGATTTCTAGGCTTAGAACGGTTCTTACTCCTATTACCGTTCCCCTTTTCATTTGTTTTACCCCTTACTACTAATCCCTCAGCAAAATCAGCATGAATGTCAATATCAAACTTCTCCTTAGACAACAAGTTTGACTTAACATCATCAAACGATATAGTATTAGAATTACTATATAGCATGATCTCCTTAAAGTGTTTATATAAAGGGGGTGGAGACACAACTAATAAAATAGTCTTATCCTCATCCTCAATTTTCACATCTAAACTTTCAAGGTCAACTACAATCGAGTTGAAATCATTTAGATGTTTTTGAACATGAGTACCTTCTGCCACTCTGAAAGTGTATAACATTTCCTTCAATCAGATCTTGTTGGCAAGACTTTTCGTCATGTAGAGTTTCTCCAACCGAACCCAAAGACCCACTGCATTTGTCTCATCAAGCACCTCCTGCAAGACATGTGATGCCAAGCACAACTGTATGGCAGAAAGTGTCTTCAGCTCCAGTTCCTCCCATTCATCGTCCGTCAAAGAACCAAGCTTCTTGTTTTGTTGTTCTGCCCATTGTTCGTCTGTCATCATACTAGGCTTCGTATAAGGTCCTGAAAGAACCTTTCACAACCCATGCTGGATGAGAATCGCTCTCATCTGCACCTTCCAGAGATTAAAACTAATCTCCCCATCAACCTTCTAAATATCAACCTTCATGATTGAAGACATCCTAAACCGTGGCTCTGATACCACTTGTTAGGGAAATTGTTAGGAAATTGAGCGACTTTAATTTGTGGAAGCGATAGGATGAAACAGATAATCAGAAGTAAAACAAAGATAACAAAAATAAAACAAGAACACCCAAGAATTATGTGGAAACCCAATGCGGGAAAAACCACGGACGGTGACGAGCACAAACAATCCACTATGAGGGAGTGAGTACAATGCGATCACAATCACAACGAGTGATTCAATCAAGCAACCATGTTACAATCTCTCTTATAATCTCTCTTAAAAACACCCACAACCTTCCTCACAAATCTAAAATAATGGAAACAAAATACTCTATAAGTATTTCTTACTGGTCTGGGTTCAGGGATGATTATTAGAGCCTAAGCAAGGCTCAAGGTTTAGAGGTATAAGGATGCAAAAAACTCTAGGAGCAACCCTAGACGCCAAGACGACGAAATCCTAGCTGCCACAGTCCGTACCCCAAACTGCTTGAAACCTGTGGTGGATTTGCGGACTTGATTTTAGGCCATTAAATCCAATAGATACCTCTATGTAGTCTTTCCCAAGAAAATGTGTACTTGGAAACTATCATCATTTTCGGAAAGAAATAAGATGGGAAGTAGGAGATGGCATAAAGATCAATTTTAGCTTGATAATATGGGTGCATATGAAAATGTAGCTACAACGCTTAACATAATGGACATTTCTTGAATTGATACTTCCCTTGAGTGCTCGCATTTCAGCGTTGATGCAAAAGAGCAGGACATCATGATCGTAAAACTAAAAATATTAGTTTGTGATGTTCTTTTGCAGCTAATTATAGGTACGCCTATTCCTTTTAATCTTGTTCCTGATTTCATCTACTGGGGACTTTTAGGCAATGATGACTTCTTAATTAAAACAGTAAGTTGGTTTTCCATGGTTTAGATGTAAAAAAGTTTCTCATTGGAAATCTTAGATTTGGAATTTATACATCGTGCCCAAGGGGAAAAAAAAATTCTTTAGCAGCATTAGAGTGAAAAAAAATTTGGGTTCAAGGCCGAATTCGGGTAGGAAAATCGAACAATGTTACAATTTGGACAAGAAATTGGTGTCTAGTACCCGGTTTTTTCGAGTTGAATAATTCGAGCAAGGCTAAATTCGGGTCAAAATCGGGTTCAAACAATAGAAATATAAAAAAATTTATGTCAGGATTCAAAATTCTGACAAAAAATTCATTACCATACCTAGTTTTTTTTTTCCAGATCGGGCAAATTCGGGTTAGACAACTTTTTGGTGGCTCTAAGCAGCATGCCACATATCGCTTCCCACAAGGGGTATTCTTTTGAAAAGAGGACTTCAAATTAATTCAATTTGTCCTCTATGTAATGCAGATATTAAGCATTTAGAACACTTATTCCTTAAGTTTAGTGTTGCCCGAGAGGTGTAGAAGCTAACAAATTACCACAATTGAGTTATTATTGATGCTCCTTCTAACTGCCATGATAATGTGCTCAACTGGTTATCCAGTATAAAGTCCTCTAATCCTATAGTCAAGATGGATAGATTGGTTATGCTTTGTGTAGCATCTGGAAAACAAGAAATAAAACATATTTCGTGATGACATACCTAATCCAGCAACCACGTTGGCTAGAGCAAAGAAAGTTAGTGTTGGATGGCGCATTAGACGTAAACTCTCACAACCAATCCAACTACTAGACATACACAATCCAATAACCAAACGTAATAAGACATACTGGATAGCATGGAGGAAGCCACAAGGAATGTTTATTAATTATTACGATCAATTTTTCTGGATCCAAATCATCTCATCAAGCAACAGGAGGATACATCATCCTTAATTGGGAAGGCAGATTATTCATTCAGGCAACATCATTCAACTTGGGAGCAACATCAACTTTGGTTGCAGAGGCAACTGCAATGAGGAATGAAATTAGAATTGCAGTACAAGCAGGATGCACAAGCGTTCACATTGAAGAGAACAACAAAACACTCATGCAAGGAGTTCAAGGTCACATTCAAGCTCCACAGGAAATCCAAATACCGGCTCAAGATATTAATTCTTGCTTTCAATCATGTAACCATATAATTTTTAATCATATGTTTAGGCAACGTAATCTTATAGCAGATTGGCTAGCAAAATAGAACTCACTTTACATCACACAACGCTATAGAATCAGGTATCGCATAAAAACTTTTTTATATTCTTCAAAAGGATAATCTAGAGAACACCCTTAAGAGAATGATTGTTTAGATCATATTATTTATGTTTCTTGTGCCAAAAAAAAAAAAGAGCTGCTTGGCCTATATTAACCACGAAACTCATCCAATACAAATAAACCAGCTATACTATACAACACCCCTAGACAGGTCTTCACTTCTCAGCAAGTAGGCAATAGCCACTAGGCAAAGGACCAAGCCCCAAAAGACAAAATAATCACGTAAACAACTACTTGGAATATCTGTTTGACCGCAGAATGCTCCTCTTAAAAAGACTATCATTACTCATTTGAAAAGAGCTTTTTTGTGGAAAATAACATGTATGCCTAAGTCGCTTGGAGAGATAACACCACATGCCATTAAACCCTATTCATTGCCTTAACCTAAAACCACGTGCTATTCCACAGTATGCAAGTTACTGGTGACAATGTTTTATTTGAATTGAATATAAAGAAGATCAGATCATTTGAGATTCATATAAATTTCAATTCATAAAAAAATTCTAATAAATAACAAAATAAGGTTATAAAATATGGATATGACATAAATCGATACAAATGAAAGAGAAATAAGTGATGAATACAAATTACGTATAATTAATAAGAAAATAAAATTATATAGATGAAGTTAATTTGTACAAATGATATAAATTTGTTCTTGTTGAAAAAATGAAGAAAAAGGCCAATAAATAAAAAAATCGTTCTCAATTAAAAAGTAATTTAGAGATAAGGTATAGATAAAATTTTGTCAAACATCATTTTTAAGAATGGCTAATTTTATCAAAAACCCTTTTTTTTGGGTAACAACTAATTTAACGGCTAATGCAATAGCTAATTTAAATAGCTAATAATTAATGGCTAATACAAACAATTATTAACTATCACTTGACAGTTGTTTTCCAAACAAGGCCTTATGTGGATAATTTTATATGGTTTCACAATGACTATTTGTTTAAAGTGTTATCTATAATATCACCTAGGTATATGCTCAATGAAGTTGAACTACAGGTATTAGAAGGCCCGAAAACTTGCATTAGCATTTTAGAATGTAGTTGGTGGTAGGAGTGAGCGGTTTTGGATACCCACCTAGAAATTGGAATTGGAATTGAAACAGGTCAAATTGGTTCTTAACTTTTAGGATCTAGAACCGGAACCTCAAGTTCCAATTTCAATTTCAGGGTTCCCGTTACTCCTAATGTTTAAATTTTAAACCTAATAAATTAAAAAAAAATTATTTGGAGGGGGAAGGAGGGGATGTTTGATCTTTTCCTACCTTTATTTTATATCTTTACACAAAAAAGGAAGTTAATTTATTACATTTTTTTTTTAATCGTAGTTCCTTGAAAACTATAATGATTCATCTTTCAATTAGTAGTAGAAAATTAATTGATATTGCATTAAATTTGCTATGAAGAGTCAATTTTGTAGGAAAAAATCAAATAGAAAAAGAATAGATAAACAAAAGAAAAGGTAGAAAAATAAAAAAAAAATCATTTTCATCTCTCAAAACAAATTTCAAGTTCTAGGTCGAGATATGTTTCTGAGAACTGAAACCTGTACTAATTGCATCAATTCCTTTGTTTTAGAAACTAGAATTACTTAACCAGTTTCGAACAAGTTTTAGGGTACCCAAGAACATTGCTTATCCTAGTTGGTGGTGTATATGATGCTACAAATTGATCGATGGCCTATTTACTGTTGACTTTCTTCTAATTACTTTGAGATTTTAGGTTTAGTTTTGATTATAGGAGTATGTTTTTTCATTAATAAACATCCTTTTTTATTAAAAGAATTAAAATTACATTCCCTTTTTTGAGAAAGTGAAAAAACAAAAAAAAGGCACGTACACTGAAAGAATACAAATCAAAATGCAAGTAAGGACTAACCCAGAGTTGAAAAATAAGTTAGCTTTAGTCGACTTATTTAATAAACAAATCAATTTTATATTGACCTTAAAAATAGTTTAAATTTACTCAAAATTAAAAAATAATATATTTTTATATTAAATAATAAAATCATATCAATTTTGGACCAAAATCGATTTAGTTCGGTGTTGACCGAATTCGTGTCGCTTTTAGTGATTTTAGCTCGGCTTCATGTCTCATTCGATGATTCAGATCGTGCCCACATCATGTCATCAAATCGGAGCAGGCTTTTTTGACTCTATGGCAACCCAATGTCCAGCTGGCAAGAAACTTGTGGGCTTTAATAGGACGCTTCAGGCGGCTGCTCAAAATTTTATAGCCTTTCCTTCTGCTGCTGTCCTCCATCTCCATGGATATTAGATAACCCTCTGGGTGAAAAATGCTGGCACGCTGTAATTTAAACATGGCGGCATGCTACTCCTCGTGCTTCTTGATTCCTGTGTCTATATGTAATAGCGTATCCTGTCATCATCGGAGGATAGACGTTAGAATGTCCCACATGGTCGTAAACATGAGTTTTTAAATAAAAGGTCCCTAAACCTGTCCTCAAGGATAGAAATTGCATTTCAACTTTGTAAATGAGGTAAATATCCTTCCATTTATTTAAATTATTTTTTATGTACAGTATTGGTGACATCTTTCAACCAAAATAACATCTTGCCACTAGTTGCATATATAATTACTTCATTTTGGGTGAACCTAACGCATGGTTTTTTTTTTTTTTTTTTTGGTTGGGGAGGAAGACTGGAGGATGGGGAACCAATAATACAACATTGGCCCTATTTGGTAAACAGTTATTATTTGTTAACTAACTAAATTAACTATTTGTATAAGTTGTTTGAATTAACTGTGTTTAAGAAAAGTATTTGGCAAATTAGCTATTTCTATAAAAGATACTGGTAAAATTTCATTTATGCATTGTCCATAAATTACTTTTAAATGACATGTGTAATTTTTTCAATTTTTGAACAACTATGTCATTTCTACAAAAAGTTCTTCCCAAAAGAATAACGGGAATAACTTTTCAAAAAAAAAAATAATTTAGAACTAAAAAGTTTGCAAACAGTTATTGACTATTTTACCTAATTAAAACAGCTAAAATCCTCCTAAATAACTTATTTTTCCCAAACAATTACTCTTACCAAACACGCCCATTAACCCACAACTTATCAAATGATTTATAGTCAACATCAAATCGTCCACCTCATAATAATTTATTATGAGATGATCTCGTACTAAAAGTTTACAAATTTTAATTTATATCACACCTTATTGTAATCTACAACAACAATAATTACCAGTGTGGACCCTATTTTTATGTGGTTTGGGGAGATTCAGATATAAACAGTTTTACTTTTGTGGATATATCTACTCATAGAGAGGTTAATTTCAACATACCTACATATTCAAAAACTTTTTAAATTAAAAATTTACACATTATTATAATATAAAACAAATAAATTTATATGATTGTGATTCAGTTGCGTTTTTAGACAAAACATTTTCTCAAACTTACAATGTAAGGTTTTGTTTCTGTTGTCCATTTTGGCAACTTCATGCTTTCATGCATGAATTACGAAACACGAGTTATCACATATGGTGTTTCAATCCTTTCTCTCTGTTTTGGTATGAAGTTATTTCCTAAAGTTAGTTTAAAAACAAATTGAGTTTGGCTTCTTAATTGATTTTTGGGATCAATTTTAAGAAAATGTTTGTTTGAATATGCATCTGAAACACAAAAATATAGATTATTTATTTTATTTTATAGTAAGATGTCTTATAAATTAAAATATGCAAACTTTTGGGTGAGATGTTCTCCTAATCATCATATATCCATATAACTATATATAAAATTGAGTGATAGCATATGGGATTGACATGTGAATAACTTAAATGGCGTTGAAAGGTGAGATGGTGAGTTGTTATTGGTTTACTTTGTCTTACATTTACTAATAAAATTTATTGGTGATTTTTTCCATATTAAAAGTGCTCATTATTGCATGCATTTTAACAAATCCCATTCATTTCCATAAAAAAAAAAAACAAATCTCATTCATGCCCAACTTTCTTTCATTTTTCTATTTGGTAGAAACTGCTGAAACTTAAAATTAAGGAGTAAGACAATATTTTTCTTTTTGGTGCAATTTTATCATGTGGGTACAACAAGAGTGATATCAATGGATGATATTTTCAAGTGAAATTTTATGTTGAGCTGACAAAGTATTATTGGTTGATTTTTTTATTTTTTTAATTCAATATTTATACTTATTATTTATGATTTAAATTAAAAATATTTTAATATTTTCTTTGACATTTTATTTGGAGCTTTTAGTTCTGCATGAGCTTTTAAAATTGGTTTGACCATAATAACTTCTAAAATGTATGAGTTACAATTATTATATTAATGCCTTCATCAATGCTTTACAATTTTCAAACAAATATTGATTGCTTGGCTGTAAAGTCTTGAAACTTCAGCAAAGAAGTATTGTTTGCAATGACCCTTTGAAAGAGCAAGTCATGCAATATTTCTATATGTTTACATATTATAATATTAGTAAAATACAATTTCTTAGAGAGATATTTGGTTGACAATCTATATGTTTCTACCTTTATATCTTGAGTATTGAGTAAAAGGTTGGTTGAGAGTCCTTTTTACTCCATCCGAAGATGATCCACAATGCACAGTCAAATATTATCGCAAATTAAGATTTTATATATTAAATATCAGTCTGTATTCTCCCCATCATCACTAGGTAGTCTCTCATTCTTTTCATTTTTATTGGGTTTACCCTTTTAAATTTTCATGCTATTTTTTAAAAACAATTTGACTTGTAATATCTGGTCATTTTTTTTTACTATTCTCACCTTTCTGGATTTTCATACCAAAGGTTTTTACTTTTGAAAAAATTTAATTATCGATAAAACCTATTTGTTTTAAATATAACATTAAAATAATCAAACATGTTTAACTATAATGTGGAACTTTTTTTAAGATTTATTATATTCTATGATTAACAAATTATACATCTGCATGAGCTTATAAGTTTTTTAGTAATCTAATATTTACAGAGAAATTTTTTTAAATAAGCGAGATAACTTTTTTGGGGGGTTCAAATGAGTCACAAAGACTGATGGAGTCCTCCATGACCACGACAAGGAAGAGGGCCCTAAGAGTCCAAGTAATGGTTCAAAAGTTGGAAGAGAACCAAGCAGAAGCATCCGGGT
>JACYFF010031955.1:108346606-108367499 GCA_017589665.1 Selenicereus undatus | reverse complement strand
GAGACCAGAAACATCATCATAAGCTGCAAAATCAGGTTTTGAAAAGAGCAACCAATGAAAATGCAAAGGAAGAAATCAAGCCATTCATCCGGATTGGTCACCCGGAAAGTGGTTCCCCTTTATGGCTGCTTTTCTGCCCTTCCCCTTAGTAAACTGATGTATTAGGCTTGATTACATGTATTAAGGGTTGTAAACATCATTTGTCTTGCTTGCCTTTGTATTTTAATTGTAATTACTTAAGATTAAGCAAGCTAGTAATCTGGTTTAGTCATAAGCGAAAGGATAAGCTAGATTAGGACGTTTCCTTCCTAGGGAGGAAACCTCATGTCCGGCCTTGTGTTGCTTGCTTGGTCGAGTACTAAAGCCTTTCAAGGATCATTTTGTAAATATAACATACATTGAATGAAAAACCATATTTGAGAGCATTTTTGCTTTCGTTCACTTAAACACTTCACTTACTTATCCTTAATTTGGTCGATTAAGGTGGTGATCAAGTAAGTCTTAAACCTTAATTAAATGATATTTCTATACCTTAATCTCATTTTAGGGACCCTAAACTCTAGTTTGGTGGTGTTTTTGTATCCAAACAAAGGTTTACTTCATCCTTCTTTCATTGATTATCCCATGGGGTTTCACCTAGACTTAGCTTGAATTTAGCTTGCTTAATCTTTAGTTTTTGAATTCTAGCTTGAGTATTCATGTTTTCCCTTCAAGATACATCAAAGACAGTATCGGAGGAGGGAGAATCGAACCTGAGACCTAATGTACTCAAGACCTCAATAAATAAGTGAGATAATGAAACACTAAACTCTTTGTTGTATTGCAATGTAGAGATGTTACACAAATAAATTAGAGAGGTTGAATTACTCTCTTTTGTACACAATTTTCTTACTGGGATTCATCTTATTCCACTATTCTCATGGTTCTTTTTTTTAAAATATTATTCACTTCATTTTTATTAATAACTTATCTAACAAATGTATATCAAGTCGATAAGAGAAAAAAAAATACAAAGTAAATAAATAGATAAATGATGAATCATACAGACACATTCATTAAAAAGTAAATCAACAATCCCTACATTGCAGGGGTATAACACTGGTATAATACAAAAGTGAATAGTATGAATGAGTTGATGAAAGATTGACAAATGTCACATTATTATTACCTAACTTCTTTTTTTTATTTTTTCTTTAATCCCAAACATCACAATAATAAGAATTTAATGTGTTCTTTTACTTCTAAAATTTAAATTCAAAAATAGTTTTACAATTAAATTTAGGTTACAACAAATTTCTTTGAGGGGTCATAAATAAATTTATCATTAAATGATATAAAATAATAAAACTATTATTGTTATAATAAAGGTTTCATGTACTATTTTACTTGTGCACTAACAAGTTAAAAAGGTTTATAATCAAATTTAGTTTAAGAATAGTAATAATTATAAATTAATATAATCCTGTACTTATAGAGTTGCAAAAGTAAAAGATGGGTTTACTATATTTATAATGAAATAAAAAATAAAATTATTAATATTTTGTACAATTATTTCGACAATAACAACAACAACAACAAACTCCCAGTGTGGGTCCCGCTTTCACAGGGTCTGGGGAGATCCAGCTGTAGGCAACCTTACCTTTACCGGTATTCCTACCTATAGAGAGGTTGATTCCACAAGACCCACAAAACAGTTTTGTGAAAAAGGTTTATAGAGAAAACGATTGCAAAACCATTTACCGAGTAAGAGAAAGAGGAAGAGAAAAGGTTCCGGAAAACAAATAAAGAGTGAGCAGAGACATACCTCAACAAACCAGGGGGGCATGGTGCCGTCACATCCCAGAAAAGCACGACATGCAGACAAGCACACCAAAAAACCCAACCCGCCCTACACCGCCTAAGCTACAGCCACCTACGGAGCCGGTCCCCTACAATCAGAGACCTTAATCCAGTCCCACCACAGCCTCCTATCCTGAGCCATGCCCTCCGTCAGACCAACAACTCTTAGGTCCTCTTTAACCACTTCTTCTAGGCTCTTCTTCGGTCTACTCCTCCTTCTCTTACCACCGGGGGGGATGATCATCTTACACCTTCTCACTGGGGCAGCCACACTTCTCCTCTTCACGTGGCCGAACCATCTGAGCCTCGATTCCCTCATTTTCTCCTCTATGGGGTCCACTTCAGCTAAACCCCTGATTACTCAATTCCTAATTATGTCCGGTCTCATAAAACCACACATCCACCTGACCATTCTCATCTCAACTACCATCAACCTTTGGACCTGCGTCTTTTTAAGAGGCCAACACTCCGATCCATAGAGAACAGTCGGTCTAACTACCATCCGATAAACTTTGCCTTTTAATCCCATGGACACTCTCTTGTCACACAGCACCCCTGACGCTGACTTCCACTTTTGCCAGTCCACTCTAATCCTATGGCTAATATCCTTGTCAAAGTCCCCATTCTGCTCGATGATCGAGCCCAGATACTTAAATTTTGCAACCTTCGGTATTGCCCTCCCATCCAGTACTATTTCTCCCCCCTTTTGTATCCTTCCGCTGAAACAATAGTGGAGGTATTCCGTTTTCGATCTACTCAACCGAAAGCCCCTAACCTCCAACGTATGCCTCCAACTCTCCAACCTGTCGTTCGCCCCCTGCCTGGTCACATTGATAAGAATGATGTCATCTGCAAAAACCATGCACCAAGGCACCTCGTCCTGGATTCCTCTAGTGAGTTCATCCAAAACTAATGAGAAAAGAAATAGGCTTAAGGCGGAGCCTTGATGCAGGCCTAAACTAACAGCAAATTAAAGTCATCGGAGACCCCTCCCGGAGTCCTAACACATGTTCGCCCTCCCTGGTACATATCTTTGATTACACGGATGTACGCGGGCGACGCCCTTTTCTCTTCCAAACACCTCCGCAAAAACTCCATTGGTACTCTATTATACGCTTTCTCTAGGTCAATGAACACCATATGGAGATCCACCTTTCTGTCCCTGAACAAGCCCATGAGC
The DNA here is from genome assembly GCA_017589665.1 of Selenicereus undatus. Lineage (NCBI taxonomy): Eukaryota > Viridiplantae > Streptophyta > Magnoliopsida > Caryophyllales > Cactaceae > Selenicereus > Selenicereus undatus. The sequence continues at coordinate 108,364,480 of JACYFF010031955.1, read as the reverse complement.
CCTCTGAGGAGGTAGATCGCCTCAATAGTCGACCTGCCTGGCATGAAACCAAATTGGTTCTCTGAAATCTCTACTTCCTCTCGCAACCTTCTCTCAATCACCATCTCCCACAGCTTCATAGTGTGGCTGAGCAGCTTGACGCCCCTAAAGTTATTGCAATCTTGGATATCCCCTTTGTTTTTGTACAGTGGGATGACTGTACTGGCCCTCCACTCTCTGGGCATCTTGGTGGTCCTGAAAATAATATTGAAAAGCTCTGTGAGCCACTCTAGACCCACTTCCCCCATAAACTTCCAAACTTCTGCTGGTATCTGGTCCGAGCCCACTGTCTTCCCATTCGCCATCTTCTTCAAGGCCTCCCTAATCTCCTCCTTTGTTATCCTGTCGCCCGCATGCTGATCGCTACACTCTCCGCCCCTACTACAGTTGTCTCCCCCCCTTCCCCATTGAGGAGTTTAGAAAAGAAACTTTGCCATATCTCCTTAATTTCAGCATCCTCAGTCAACACCTTACCCTCTTCGTCCTTGATACACCTTACCACTCCCAAATCCCTAGTCTTCCTTTCCCTCGCCCTAGCCAGTTTAAAAACCTCCTTCTCCCCTTCCTTCGTCCCCAATCTATGGTACAGTATATCAAATGCCTGACTCTTTACTACTGCCACCGCCCTTCTGGCTACCTTCTTAGCCGCCTTGCATCCAGTCTTCTTTTGCTCCCTCTCGTCCTCCGAACTGCTGCTCATGAACTCCGCGTAAGCCTCTTTTTTTGCCTTGGCTTTCTCCTTTACCTCTTCGTTCCACTACCATGCGCCCTCCATCCGGTTGCCGCCTGCCCTGGAAAGACCTAAGGTTTCCTTAGCTGACCTTCGGATGCAATCCGCCACAGCATCCCACATCGCATCGGCGTCTTCTGCCCTCCTCCAAGCTCTCTCCTCGGCTATTCTTTCTGCTATTAACCCCGTCTTCTCCTTTGAGATGGTTCACCACTTTATTCTGGGTTCTCCGGCTCTCCTCGACGACCTCTTAGGATACTTGAACTCTGCATCTAAAACCAGCAACTTGTGTTAGGTTCCCAGCAACTCGCTAGGAATCACTTTGCAGTCTATACACGATATCCGATTTTTCTTCCTCGTTAAGAAGTAGTCAATCTGGGCCTTGCAAGAGCTGCTCTTGAAGGTCACTAGGTGGTCCTCCTTCTTCTTGAAGAAGGAGTTGGCCACCAACAGGTCAAAGGCCACTACAAAGTCCAGCACAGTGACCCCTCGCACATTTCTCTCTCCGAAATCGAAGCCCCCATGGACCCCATCATAACCCGGTACCTCCACTCTGATATGGTCGTTAAAGTCTCCTCCTATGTACAGTTTCTCGGTCTGAGGTACCTCCCGAATTACCTCATCTAGGTCCTCCCAGAAGAGCTTCTTAGTTTCCTCTGGCAGGCCTACCTGGGGCGCATACACGCTCACTACATTCACGAAAACTGAACTCACCAAAACCCTAATGGCCATAATCCGATCGCTCTTACAGCTCACTTCGACCACCTGGTCCGCCAAATCCTTCACAACCAGGATGCCAACTCCATTCTTCGCCTTGGATGACCCCGAGTACCAAAGCTTGTACCCATCAATCTCTCTAGCTTTCGCTCCAACCCACTTCGTCTCCTGGACGCACGCTATACTAATCTTACGCCTACGCAGAGATTTAACTAATTCTATCGACTTACCCGTGAGGGACCCAATATTCCAGGACGCTAGGCGTACCTTCCGCAGCCCTAACCCCAAAACTCCTCGGAGGACAGGCTGAAACAGTTACATGGCCCGCCACAGACGCAAAAGCGTACGAGGCCAACGAACACCCTAAAGATCTACAAACTAAAAACTAAAAAGACACCCGAGAAAAGCCACAGCCAACCACAAACAACGAACAACAAACTAACGACTAAAGACTACAACTCGCCAACGACAACTACAGACTATAGCAAAAACTTTAACAAACTAAAACAAACTACAACCAGCCAACGACAAATACAACTATAACAAAAGCTATAGCCGACTTAAAAACTCACCAATAGTAGAAAAAAACCACCAAACTAATACTAATAAACAAAATAAAAATTGTCAAGAGACTTGCCAAAAAGATAAACTAACAAACGCAAATAAATAATAAAGGGGCGGGAACTAATGGGATGGGGAAGAACTCTAAAGCAACAAGGGAATCTAATGCCACAAGGATACTTACAATAAGGAAACTAATACGAACCAACAAAAGGTGCTAATAATAAAAACCAATAGCCAAGAAAAACTAATACTATCAAAAAAAATATTGCTAATAAAACAATCAAATAGCCAACAAACCTAATAAACCAAAGCTATCAAAAGACAAAATCTACAAACTCCCCACAGTTAAACACGGAGCAATAAAGCTATTAACACTTCCCAAAACCAAATAAAAAGAAACTAGTTCCAGATGCAAGAGGAAAAAACACATAACAAATCAATCATGCAATTGCAATCTCCATAACATCAGAGAAGAAAGCAATTGAGATTTGAGAGGCAATTTAACTATTCAAGTAACAAAAAGGCTATGGTGGCTATTGTGTCAATTGATGGCTATTGTGGTCGGGTAATGGCTTTGACGGAGAAAGATTGAGAGAGTCAGCCTTGATGCAGAGAATCCTGCGATTCAGGCAACGGACGATGGCAGAAAATGGAATGGAATGGGGAATGGAATGGGGAAGGAGAAGCAATGAAGCACGAAGAATGGCACAAAATTGATGAGCAGGTATTGAATTTGTGAATCTGGAAACAATGGCACAAAAAATGCCTCTCAACAATCGGAACCGAAAAACTTCCAGAACAATTGAAATAAGTAGGAACTGTGAAGTTACCGAGCTTGCTCCAACAAATCAAACTGGAGTCTGACCAAACACCTCAAATTTCCCTGCAACCAGCTAGAGTTCTGTGGGAAGGGAGACAAACCAAGTACCCAGAAGTATAGTTAGGAACTGGCAATGGCCCCCTTTGAAGAATTTATTTGAAAAGAAAATGGAACAAAACGAGAGACTGTGGCTTGCTTCTTAGTTCTCCAAGAGATAGAAGAATCGCCGAGAGTGACGAAATAACCAGTGAGAGACCGACGTGAGATAGGACAGGCACCCCAATCAGAGTCGCAGTAGCCATAGACTTGCAAATTACTAGTTGAAGGAAGAAAAAGACCATCACCCGGAGTCCCTTTTAGATAGCGTACGACCCGCCGGGCAGCATCCATGTGGTCTTCTCGTGGTGACTGCATGAACTGAGACAGTACATGGACGGCATAAGTTAACTCGGGCCGAGTGATGGTGAGATATATGAGACGGCCCACCAATCGTCGATAACAGGTGGCATCACGAAGCTCCCGACCACAGGCTAAGGCCAATTTGTGATTTTCTTCGATGGGAAAATCTGAAGGTTTAGCTCCTAGAAGCCCACACTCTGCAATGATGTCGAGGGCATATTTGCGCTGACAGAGGAAAAGGCCTTTGGGTCCGCGGGCAATTTCAATCCCGAGAAAATATTTTAAAGGCCCTAAATCTTTATTACTGAAACAAGCATGAAGGTAGGCTTTGAACTTTTGAGAGGCAGCAACATTATTGGAAGCGAGAACTATGTCATCCACATAAATTAGTAACCCCATGAAAACATCCTGCTGGCGATAAATAAATAGTGAGTAATCTGCATAGGTACGAACAAACCCATACTCACTGAGCTTGCTGGATAACTTGGGGAACCATTGTCGTGGTGCTTGGCGGAGACCATATAAAGACCACTTTAGACAAAAAACCTTGGTAGGATCATTGGAGCGGAAACCAGGGGGCAAACGCATATAGACTTCTTCATCCAAATCGCCATGGAGGAAAGCGTTGCTAACATCGAGTTGGTGAAGCTCCCATCCTTTGGCGACGGCAACAGCGAGAAAGAGCCGCACACTTGTCATTTTGGCAACGGGGGCAAAAGTTTCATTAAAGTCGAACCCTTCAACCTGGTGGTCGCCCCGAATAACCAAGCGCGCCTTGTAGCGCTGAATGCTGCCATTGGCATTATACTTGACGCGATACACCCATTTGCAGCTTATGGGCTTTTTACCCACCGGGAGATCCGTAAGTGACCAAGTATCATTTTTTTCCAAAGCTGCAATCTCCTCGGCCATGGCTTGACGCCACTGGGGATCGCTGACAGCGGCATGAAAAGAAGTGGGCTCAACAACCCTTGTTATAGCAGCTAAAAATTGTTGATAGGAAGGTGAAAATTTAGTAGATGTGACATAATGTGTTAAAGGATAGCGCGTACCTGAGGATCCTTTCGAATGTGGGACAGCAGCGGAGGAGGAGTCGTTCAGAACGGGATCAGAGAACCGCGCATGGTAACACAAATAGTCATTGTACTTGGCGGGCTTCACAGTGGTCTGGCCCGTGCGCCGCAGTGACGGTGGGGGGCAGTCAGGACTTGTCGTGGACTGGGCTACTGCGGCTGGACTTGCGTTTGGAGCTGTAGGACTGGGCCAAGGTCTTGAGGCACTGGGCTCGGCTGCTGTAGAAGGGGTGGAGCTAATTTCTGGGCTGGAAGGGGACACATGATGATCCAATGAACTAGGCCCGTCAATTTATGGGCGAGAAAGAAACACAGGCCGGACAGTGCTGGGCCCGCTACTCCCCCTTACACAGAAGTGGATTGAACTGTGGGCTGTGGAACTGAGCTGTCGGCAAGTGAAGGCCCTATGTGCTGATCATCAAAGCCGGCAGCATCAAAGGAAAGCAGCTGGGAATGAGGAGTTGTGTGGGAATGAGGAGCTGATGTGCAACGCATGGCATAGGGAAAAATGGTTTCATGGAATATAACATCTCGAGATACAAAAAAATCTTGTGTTTCGAGGTCAAATATTTTCCAACCCTTTTGTCCAAAAGGATAGCCCAAAAAAACACACTTTCTCCCCCTTGGTGTAAACTTATCCTTGACTCTTGTATTTTTTGCAAAGCATAAAGACCCAAAAACTTTAATGTGAGCATAAGAAGGTTTCTTGTTGTAGAGAGACTCAAAGGGAGTTTTTCCCTGCAAAACCTTACTTGGTGTGCAATTGATGAGATGCACAGTTGTTAGCACACACTCGCCCCAAAATTTTATAGGTAAATTGGCTTGGAAGAGAAGAGCCCTTGCGACATTTAGAACATGCCTATGCTTGCGTTCAACTCGGCCATTTTGTTGTGGAGTTTCGACACAACTACTTTGGCGTAGAATGCCATGGTCATGGTAAAATTGTTGCATTGGTTTAGATGTAAATTCTGACCCATTATCACTACGCACAACTTTGACATTGGTTTCAAATTGGGTTTTGACCATGGTTATGAAATCTCTCAAAAAATGTCCTGTCTCCCCTTTATCAACCATTAAATAAGCCCAAGTTGCTCGACTCGCATCATCCACTATAGTGAGAAAATAATGAGCTCCGCTGGTCGAGGATTCCTGATACGGTCCCCAAATATCACAATGAATAAGTTGAAAATTTCTTTCTGCTTTACTAGAACTCAAAGGAAAGCAATTCCTAGTTTGCTTTGCACGGTAGCAAGTTTCACATACATTGTCTTTAAGGTTCTCAAAATTTACTTGCAAACTACTAGATAAGTAGGATAGTACTTCGTATGAAGGATGCCCAAGTCTGTTGTGCCATAAATCAACAGAACTAACTGAATTCACTTGCCTTGCTTCCACTGATCCCTCTTGGAAGAAGTAAACTCCTCCACTCTGCTTACCCACACCAATCGGAGTCCTCAAAAAGTACGGTCCTGCAAGACACAAAAATCATCATAAAAAGTCACACTACAATTTAGTTCCTTACATAATTTTGCAATGGAAACAAGATTGCACTTGAGGGAAGGAACATATAATAAAACTTTATGGAGTTTGATCTTTTCACCCAACGCCGCGGACCCCTCTTGGCTTGCTAGGGTGTGTGACCCGTTTGCCATTCCTATAGCAATTGATTCGATTTTCTTGACTTCTTGAATTAAATTCAAATCTCCCGTCATGTGACATGACGCTCCACTATCAAACATCCAAGGCACATTACCTGAAATTCTCTCAAAACCGGGTTTTGGGCTTTCTATTAAGCTGAGTAATTTCTGTATTTGATCCTGGGTCAGACCCGGCATAGCTGCAGCTGCTGTTGGGCCATAATTGCTTGCTGGACCGTGGACTGGTGAGTTGTTTGGACCGAACGAAGGTGCCTGGCCGAAAGCAGCTCCTGGACCGAAGACTGTACTTGGGCCAAGCTCTGCAGTGCCGCCAGTTGCTGCTGCTGGACCGAAGGGAGTTACTGCTACCGGGCTTTCTTGCTGGGCTTGAACCGAATAAGCGATTTCACGCCCACGCCCACGTCCACTGTTTCTGCCTCCTCGGTTTGCTCGGCCACCACCTCTGTCGCCTCGTCCTCGACCTCGGCCACGGCTCCCCCAGTTTGGTGGATATCCAATAATTTTGTAACAGTTCGTCTCATCGTGTCCATAACGACCACAGTGCCTACATGTTGGTTTTTCATTCATGTGTTCTCTTGCCGCAAAAGCCACCATACTTTCCGATCGATTATCTCTTCCCATCATCACTCCTCTGTGGTTTTCCTCTTGCGTGACCATATTGAATATTACATCAAGATTGGGTAAAGGGTCAAGTGCTAAAATTTGACTATGAATAGTCGAGAATGCTTGATCGTTTAACCCCATCAAAAACTGATGGGTCTTCTCATCCTGCACCATCTTTGTAATTCTACTCCCGATTTTACATTCGCATTTACCACAAGTGCATTGTGGAACTTTAGCATAATTTTCCAGTTCACTCCACATCCCCATCAGTTTTGAATAAAAATCCACGACCTCTAAGCTGCCTTGTTTACATGCTGCAAGGTCAGCTTTGAGTTGATGGATTTTTGGGGTATTGGCTACGGCATAGCGCTTATGCAGATTTTCCCACATCTCATAAGCTGTTTCAGCGTAAGCAACACTGGTATGTAGTTTTGGATCAATAACATTGATGATCCACGAACAGATCATAGAGTTGGCCATCTCCCATGCATTCAACTCTCTCAAATCTTCTTCCTTTTGTGGTGTTGGCTTAGTTAAGGTTCCATCTATGAAGCCTAACTTATTTTTGGATTTTTTAAGGTTGTTCTTACAGCCTTTTTCCATAGTTCATAATTTTTCCCATTGAAGATCACTGAAGTAATTGTTACTCCAGGACCTTCTGATGGGTGAAGATAGTACGGTGAATGATTTTCAATTACAAACCCTTTTCCTCCACTCATGGCTCTGATACCATGAAGAATTTAGTTGAAAAGAAAATTGAACAAAAAGAATGGACAAGAGAATTAAAGAAATTCGGCCGTGGGTTTGCTAATGGCGAAAGATTATCTCATTGAATTTTTCTCTCTCTCTCCTTGCACTTTGATGTCTCCTTGGTTTTATACATCAGCCAAGTATCCTGATGGTTCTCTGACTAGGAAGGTAAACAAAGTTTGGCTACAATACAAATTCCTAATTTGACTTAATGACTTCTTGTTAGGACTAGATAATATTTTATCCTTATCACCCTTGCCTTCAAACTATCCGAAACAGAGGAGGGCCCTTGAAGTTGCAGCCGACGGTGATGATGTTGAGCTGACCGTTCTTCAGAAATCAGACACAACAGCAATGCTCTTCCAAATTGCAGACCAGAGAACAACGGTAGCCTCTAAACACTGACCCTCAATTCCAACACTGAAGCAAGACTCTAAACTCTAACCACCCCTAAAACCACTGATCCTCAATTCCAACACTCAGAAACGCAAATTCGACAAAAGCCACGGACGAAGCCAGAAGGAGACCCAAACCGTCGGCGACCACCACCACCGGCTACCGAATTCTGCTGGTGGACGCTGCCCGAGGTCACCAGGTGACCGTTCTGTGCAAACCTGAAAACCTGGTGGACGCAAAGCAGAGAGAGCAGAGAGGACAGAGAGAACCACTAGAATCAACTTTAAAAAAAAAAGAACAGACCACCAATGCGACATTTGTGCAATTATTTCGACAATTATAAATATTAGTCGACAAACAGTAAAAAAATAATACTAATTTAATGTACCCTTTAAAATTTATCTACAAATCAGTACACTCATTTTAACGTTAATCAACTCAGTTTGACTATGCAAAATGTGTACAGACAATGCAATTACCATTTAAAAATATCATCGACTATTGGTAACTAGGAAATTCAAATAACTCTCAGGAACAAAATATTTGCACCTAATTATTCTATAATTACCGCAATAAAGAGTAATATTTAGATAAATGAAAAAATAATATTTATTAAAAAATAAATATGAGTGTAATGATAATATAAAATTTTGATCTGCAACCTTTTTTTAGTATACAATTTAATTTCATAAATTATTTATGCATATTTTTTAGATAATACACATACATGAGTCACATGACCAAATTGAAAGTCATGAATTAATTCCTCTATTTAAAACAACTACGTATATATTATAAGTCCACTTTTATGTTACTATTTTTTTAAATTTATGTGAAATCTGGTATTTGAATCATGAACCAACAATATTAAAAATATTATGTGAAAAATTAATATTTAAAATTAATTAATTGTCATAATTTCATTTATATTATTTTTAGACTCTATTTGTTTCATAATTGTTGTGTATTATAGTATATTCTAGATGTCAACAATGATAAATTAATTTTATTTTGTTATTATTAAATAAATATTAATGAAAACCAATACGTATATTATACACATGAGAGTATATACTCTCATTGCCACATCAGCATAATATATTCAAGTCATTTATATAATTAAAAAATTAACAAAAATAAAAACAGTTGCATATCTCCTTCCACCTTCTCTCACGCTCTCTCTCCTCCCACCCATTCTCTCGCCCCCCCCCTCCCCCTCACATTCTCTCTCTTCCCCCCCCCCCCCCGGCCTTCGCTCTCATTTGCTTCTTTTCTCATATTCTCGTCTTCTCTTTCTACATAATAAACAAATTAAATTTTCACAATGAACAACCTCAGTAATTCAATGAATAAAATAAATGTTTTATAGTGAACAAACTTGAGTGACTTAATGAACACACCTGGTTTGGTTAGTGAACAATCTTGAGTGACATAAGTGATATTATTTTTTTCTTGAACTAAATATTTTAAGGTGAACAACCTTGAGTGAGTTAATTAACACATCAACTATAGTTAGTGAACAATCTTGAGTGGCCTCAGTGATTATTTTTTTCCCCCTAAATTAAATATTTTACAGTGAACAACCTTAAGACTTTAATTTCTTCTTAAGATGAACAACAACAATAAGAAGAACAAATGACTAATTATTTTATCGACTTATTAACAAAGAGAACAAACCTAAACTGGATGGTGACAAGCTGTTGATAGCTCAATAAACAAACCTATATTCATTATGTTACCCAACTTCGTTCACTACAATACTTCATGTTGTTCATTGGCTAACCCATTGTTATTCACCGTACAAATGGAGCTTGGTAAATAGGTCACTGATGAAAAAATACACTTTGTTCATTGCAGGATTAAGAAATGTTCACTGTGAGAACCTAGTTTTGTAAACAAGTAGTTAGCGCATGTTCTCAAAGTCGATTCACTAAGGATTTCGTTGTTCTAATTAGATAGAAAATTGGATGAAAGTGAAAGTATAACTAGAAGAATTTGAAAAAAAAATATTACATAAATCTGTAAAAGTTATAAGTCTCATTTAGGAGAAACATGAAAAACTAGCAAGAAACTGCCAATTAAAAAAAAATAAAATAAAAATACGGTTACAATGGGAGTATAGCAAGAAACTGTTAGCTTTATAAAAAAAATAAAAATAAAAAAAATAGAGAAATGGGCAAGAAATTCGATTACCATGGGAAGAAACTGCCAATATTTAAAAAAAAAAAATAATTGGTTGACATGGCATGATAATGTGCTGCTGACATGGACCGGGAGCATAAGCTCTCGAGTGGTTAGCGCATGTTCTCAAAGTCGATTCACTAAGGATTTCGTTGTTCTAATTAGATAGAAAATTGGATGAAAGTGAAAGTATAACTAGAAGAATTTGAAAAAAAATATTACGTAAATCTGTAAAAGTTATAAGTCTCATTTAGGAGAAACATGGGAAACTAGCAAGAAACTGCCAATTAAAAAAAAAATACGGTTACAATGGGAGTGTAGCAAGAAACTGTTAGCTTTAAAAAAAAAACAGAGAAATGGGCAAGAAATTTGGTTACCATGGGAAGAAACTGTCACTATTTTTAAAAAAAAATTAATTGGTTGACATGGCATGATAATGTGGTACTGACATGGACCGGGAGCATAAGCTCTCGAGTGTATATAATAATTTGCATATTTGATAAGTTATGGGTTAATGTGGCATTATTGTTCCCAATTAAAAAAAAAAGTTCCTGAGACAGTTTTATCCAATATGTATGAAGTAATTAGATGTAATTTTTTGATAAAATACATTATTTATATATACAACAATGCCCAAATCTTGCCACGCCAATGGGCGAACACATGTCATCCATTAGTATAAATAAGTAAAGTAAGTATTTACTTCACTTTTAAAGTTAACAGTTATTTTCTCATCTTGACTAAACATTCAAGGGTCTATTACTTTTAACTTTCTTAGTAAATATATCCCATTGAGCGTTCATGATAATTTGCAACCAATTTTTATAGAACACAGTGGTTTAGATTTATCAATAATGAACCCTCAATCCTCATGAATATGTATAGATTACTTCCTTCATCATGAAAAATTTGTTAAATTTTAGAAAACTAAACAAAAGAAAAAATAATTTATTACTCTAATATTTCAAATAAAAAGTCTTTCTTTACTTAATAAAAAAAAACTAATTCTGACAATATTTGTGGGACATTCAAAAAGGAATTTTTTGACAATTTTATTAAAATAGGGGTAGTGTTAATGACAACGCCTTTAGTACCACGTGGGTGTTTATTCGGATTGATTATTGAAAGTAAGGCTGGGCAGCACCGGTTATCTGGTCCATTTTTCTGAAATCGGTCCCGGTCCAAGTTGAAATCGTGTCCAAAAATTTGAACCCGATCTCGGTATCGGTTGGAATCGGGTCCAGAATTTTGAAACCAGTTCCGGAACCGGTTGGAACTGGGTCCAGGACCGGATAACCAGTTCCTATTTTTTTTCTATTATGTTTTATTTTATTTCATTTAAATTTTTGGCTTGTGGTTGTGAATTTGTGAGAAAACCAACACAGCCAACAACCTAACTAATCGATCGTTCAAAATCAAATTCAATACGGTGGCAACTAGACATTTACTATACATTAAAGCCCAATTAATTAGCTAATAAATAGCAGTTTATTTCATCCAAGCATTAAAAAATATTATTTGGTCGTAGTATTTTACATTAACATAAAGATTTAGTAATATTAACTTATGATCGGAAATTATAGCAACATCGGAAGAATAACACATGATGTCAACGGATAAGTAGGTAACATAGTCATTTAAAAAAAAAAAAAAAACTGATTTGACCGAGTAACCAGGTACCGGATCCTGTTCTGGTTCCAAATTTTCAGGATCCGGCTCCAGACCTAGTTGGAACCGGTTCCAGAATTTTGAAACAGGTCTCGGACCCAGTTCAATCGGATTCGAGTATGAATCCGGTGGGTTCGAACTAGGTCCAAATTTAGAACTGAATATCCAATTTTTTTGCTCAACCCTAATTAAAAGGGTCATTACCAGAAACTTCTTTACCAAACATCTCCGTCGGCGATTAAAATATAAAAATCAGTAAGATTGAGCAGCATGTTATAAACTTGAAAGGTGTACTATTCGATCTTTTGATCAATGGAAAAAAAGAAAAGAAAAGAAACACGTACTTAGAGACAAAGTGTGCACCTTTTTTTTTGTTTTTTTGTGTGGGCGATCCTTCATGCCGGTCACAATCACACACAACAGAGCAAGTTGTCGGTTTTAGAAACCTAGAATGGCTTTGGATAATGAAAGTAAGAAAATAATAAAATTCTTCCATCAACAACAACAACAATAACAAACTTTCAATGCGGGTTCCGTTTTTGCGGGGTCTGGGGAGATCCAGCTGTAAGCAACCTTACCTCTACCGGTATTTCTACCCATAGAGATGTTGATTCCATAAGACCCACAAAATCAGTTTTGAGAAAAGGTTTGAAGAGAAAAACGATTGCCAAACCAACGACCGACGTACGAGAAAAGGGAAAGGGGAGAAAGCTTAGAAAGCTTAAGATAGAGAGCGGAGACATACCTCAATAAACCAGGGCGCTTGGTGCCGTGACATCCCGAGAAAGCACAACCTGCAGACAAGCAAACCAAAACCCTACCCACCCCACCTAACCCCACACTGCCTACGCTACTGCTCCCTACGGAGCCGGTCCCCTACAATCAGAGACTTTAATCCTGTCCCGCCACAAACTCCTATCCTGAGCCATGTCCTCCGTGAGACCGACAACCCTCAGGTCCTCTTTAACCACCTCTTCTATGTACTTCTTTGGCCTACCCCTCCCTCTCTTACCGCCGGGGTTGATACTCTCGCACTTTCGCATCGGAGCTGCCACGCTTCTCCTCTTCACGTGGCCGAACCATCTGAGCCTCATTTCCCTCAACTTCTCCTCTATGGGGGCCACTCCAGCTAAGCCCCTAATTACCTCATTCGAGATCCTATCCAATCTCATAAAACCACACATCCACCTGACCATCCTCATCTCAGCTACCATCAACCTTTGGACCTGCGCCTTTTTTAGAGGCCAACACTCCGATCCATAGAGAACAGCCGGTCTAACTACCATCCGATAGACTTTGCCTTTCAGACCCATGGGCACTCTTTTGTCACACAGCACCCCTGACGCTGACTTCCACTTTTGCCAGCCCACTCTAATCCGCTGGCTAATATCCTCGTCAATGTCCCCATTCTGATGGATGATCGAGCCCAGGTACTTGAATTTGGCGACTTTCGGTATTGCCCTCCCATCCAGAACGATTTCTCTCCCCTCTTCTATCCTTCCGCTGAAACAGCAGTGAAGGTATTTCGTTTTCGATCTACTCAACCGAAAGCCCCTAACCTCAAGAGTATGCCTCCAGCTCTTCAACCTGTCACTCACCCCCTGCCTGGTCACATCGATAAGGACGATGTCATCTGCAAATAGCATGCACCAAGGCACCTCGTCCTGGATTCCTTTAGTGAGTTCGTCCAAAACTAATGTGAAAAGGAATGAGCTTAAAGCGGAGCCCTGATGCAGGCCCATATTAACAGCAAAATCATTGGAGACCCCTCCCGGGGTCCTAACCTTCGTCCGCCCTTCCTCGTACATATCCTTGATAACCCAAATGTACGCTGGCGACACCCTTTTCTTTTCCAAACAACTCCACAATACCTCCCTTGGTACTCTATCATACGCTTTCTCCAAGTCAATAAACACCATATGGAGATCCACCTTTCTATCCCTGAACAAGCTCATGAGCCCTCTGAGGAGGTATATTGCCTCAATGGTTGCCCTGCCTGGCATGAAACCAAATTGGTTTTCTGAAATCTCTACTTCTTCTCACAGCCTTCTCTCAATCACCCTCTCTCACAGCTTCATAGTGTGGCTGAGCAGCTTGATGTCCCTAAAATTATAACAATCTTGGATATCCCCTTTGTTTTTGTACAGTGGGATGACTGTGCTGGCCCTCCACTCTCTAAGCATCTTGGCGGTCCTGAAAATAACATTGAAAAGCTCCGTGAGCCACTCTAGTCCCACTTCCCCCATAAACTTCCGAACTTCCACTGGTATCTGGTCCGGACCCACTGCCTTTCCCTTCGCCATCTTCTTCAAGGCCTCCTTAATCTCATCCTTCGTTATCATGTCGCACGCATGCTGATCACTACACTCTCCGCTCCTACTACCGTCGACTCCCCCCCTTCTCCATTGAGGAGTTTAGCAAAGAACCTCTGCCATCTCTCCTTAATTTCAGCATCTTCGGTCAACACATTGCCCTCTTCGTCCTTGATACACCTTACCACTCCCAAATCCCTAGTCTTTCTCTCCCTCGCCCTAGCCAGTTTAAAAACCTCCTTCTCCCCTTCTTTCGTCCCCAATTGGGTACTCCACGTTTCCCAGCACAGATAAATCTAATAATTAAGGTTTTTTTTCGTGATAAGAGATAGTTATAGTTATAAATTAAAAAAAATATAAAGAGTTGTAAAAAATTATAAAAGTGAATATAAATAGTTGTTATATTATTAAAAAAATTGTATAAATATTATTTTTAAATATGTATATATAATTATTGGTCTTTAATGTATGATTATTATATCATAAAAGTAATTTATGTGTAATATGTTAGAGATATTTATGAAATTAATTTTATACCATAACTAAGTAACTTATTTTTTAATATTATATAAGCAAATTTTATTTTTCTACAATTATCGTTTTGGATGAGAAGAAATAATATTGAAATAATATATCTAATGAAAATAAACCTTTAAACAAGTTGGTTAAATAACAATAAAATAAATTCAAATCCATAAATTTATAGAGCTAAATACATTCTACACTTGACGGTTTTTTTTATTAACATTAGTTTCACTTTCACCTCCCTCTAAACAAATTAAAAAATAATAATTTTTCTCAACAAAATTAAGTATTACCCTTAAAATAAAATCCAATTTAACTTAAATAGTTTTAAATTAATACTTTTAATATAATGGCTCTAACGAGATTGAAACAACATCCTGAAATAATAGTTGCTTGTTGTACTATTTATAATGTTATTTTATGCATAAAAAGGCAATAACAACATTAGCAAGGGACTTAAATGTGAATGAGTCACCTAATATTCAATTGTACAATAATAGCGAGCAACTTGTTGTAGATAAACTTGGGAATGAAATAAATAAAATGTTTTCACCTATAGTTTGACTATTTTCATATATGATTCACGTCGAAATTCAAACATGAATGTAATCTTTGTATTATAATTTTAAAACATGCTGACACATTTTCTCTATAATGATGTACATGGTTCACATCAAACCTCAAATATAATTCACGTTGTTCAATTTTGCTTTAAAGTTTATAGAAATATATTATGTTTATAAAAATATGTATAGAATTTTCATATCGGTAGTATAAAAAAAAACACATATATATACATATTTGTTTCTATAAATATGTGAAAAAAATAAATGACTAGTTAAGTGTTCTCAAAAATATGAAAAGAAATGTAAGAATATATAACAAGATGCAAAGAGATATAAGAAGTTGTAAGGGTTTTTGTCAAAAATGTAAAAAACTACAAGAAACTGTAAGAAAATACAAGTTATAGGCTTATAGCCTAAATGGTCACTACAACCCAAAAAAAAAAGAGAGAGAGAGAGGGCCTGAGCCTGTTCTATTCGCATTTTAGATAGATAGATAGATAGATAGATAGATAGATAGATGTAAGAAGATGTAATGAGCTGTAAGGAGATGTAAGGAGCTGTAAAGAGATGTAAAGAGTTGTAAGAAGATGTAAGAAGTTGTAAGGAACTGTAAGGATAGATATAAGGAGTTGTTGAATTGTTGAAGAGTTGTATAGTATAATTTGTTTTATAATAAACATTTTGGATGAAAAATAATAATATTAAAACAATATACTTATTCAAAATAAACAATTAATTAAGTTAATTATACAATAATAAAATATATTAATCCCCATAAATTTGGAGAATAAAATTTTGTCCACTTGAGGTGATTTTTTATATGAACATTAATTTGATCGAATAAGCAAAGTATAACAAAAAAAAAAACAAATTTTTTTGACAAAATTGAGTACAACTCTTCAAATAAATTCCTATTTTAAGTAAATAATTTTAAATATAAATAAGTGTATGGTCATCTATAATAATATATATTTCATGTTAAAACTCAAATATAATTTACGTCGTTATATTGTGTTTTTATATTTATGTAAATGTTGTACTCATAAGATATTTATAAATTTTGTATATTTGTAGTATCATTAAAAAAATTTACATATTTCTATAACTACAATAAATGAATGTTATAGAAAATCAATGAGATGGAAAACGTATGAAGATGTAATGATATGTAAGAACATTTAAGAACCTGTAAGGAGATGTAAGCTCTTAGCTAAATCCTAAAAAACGCGAAATAGAACACGGCATAAATCAATAAAATTTGTGTGCACTAATGGTACTAGCCCAATCTAAGAGCCTAGTTATGTCAAGTACCGGAGTAACTAAGGTTTTGTTCTCTTCAGCTTGTTTTTTTAAGAATAAGTTCAACAAATAAGTTCAATAAAAAGGCCCTGTTGTATTTTGCGTTTTTAAGGATTTAGCTAAGAGATTACATATCCTTACAGCTTCTTAAATCTCCTTACAACTCCTTGCATCCTTAACATAATCCCTATATCTTGTTATATCTTATTACATTTCCTTACATTTTTTTACATCTATCTATATTTTCTTACAGCTTTATACATCTTCTTACATCCCATACAGATTTTCTATAACATTCAATAATTCTTTACATCTATCCTTAGATCTTCTTACATCTTGTTACAACTTGTTACAACTTCTTACAGTTTCTTACAACTCTTTTCATCTCCTTACATCTATTATTTGTATCTAAATGCAAAATAGAACAAGTCCTAAGTTCAGAATAAATTTATAAATTTGTTCTTAACAAGTTCAAAATATGTTCAGTAAATACGTTCAAAAAAACGTTAGTACAGAATAAGTTCAGAAAATATAAGTCAAAGAGAACAGTAAGTAAATAGCAAATAACGCAATATCTTGGTAACGCCTTCCCCAAGCCAGCAACTCCATGATGATAGTGGTACTCACTGTGCGAGAAAACAGATGAACAGAAACAATGGATTCAATTGGAACACGATTGCTACAGTATTTGTTACCACTTCTTGTCTGGTCACTACATTACTCATTGGCCATTGCCCGCTCGTTTTAATGGTAGCAACAAACTTGTGAACACATTGTAAGTAATGAAAAAGAAAGGGCCACAATATACATATATATACAAAGAACAAAATGGCACAATCATAAATTGCAAACAGAAGATAACAACAGTAACAACAAAACCCTACTCGATAACAACAGTACCAACAAAACCCTACTCAAAAATTGAAATTTGTGGTCAAATTTTTTCATGAGATGAGCATGCCATTACAACAACCCCAAAAAAAAAGAAGATGTTTGTGTAATATGGACCAACATTCAAATGCACACGCATGATCATGTGTGACAAAGCATGTACCCAAATCAGCTCCATCCATGACAAAAGACTAAAGAAAGGCAAAACGAAAATTGCCAAATGCCCACTTCAAAGATCACTGCTTTACAGATCAAACTAGTAACAGATATTTCTGCTCAGAATGCCCCAATTTAAATACAAACTCATATTCCGAAAAAAAAACACTGAGGGCAGGCATAAACAATAATAAACACTAATCAGAAAGCTTAAATTTTGCAGTTGAAAACATCCCAAATCCACTTCAAATGAACAGAAGCCAGTTGAAGTAGGAGAAAATCAGATGAAACAGGGGAGAAATTTCACTAACAAATCATGGATTGAGCCGTCCCGCCAATATCACTAGTACAAACATCAACCTTTATCAACTGGTAATTAACAAACCCATGAGAGAGAAACAGGGACAAGGAATACAAAAACAGGAAAAGGGTTTCTTAAAAACAGGATCTGTACACAAAACCCATCTCTCAAAAGCCCTAAAAACAGGGTTTGCTGCTGCTTTAAAGTGAAGGAAGAACAGAGTGCA
>JACYFF010031955.1:108329512-108342510 GCA_017589665.1 Selenicereus undatus | reverse complement strand
CCCCAAAAAAAAAAGACTTGCAGGAATCAAGGCCAAGGGCTGCTCTCTTTCGTATTTCTATAGACTAGAGTTAAGAGGGAGTTATTTTTTGACTCATCAGGAGGATCTATTTATTATTATATTATTTTTTTAAAAAAATTTTAGTTTATAATTCTCACGCTTTTTAATAAAAAACTTACTATTTTTTCTTACTGAATAAAATAATATTTATAGACCTCACACTTAATTATATTTAATTATTTTAGGATTTTTTGTTTGGTTGTTTATTTGGTTTAATTTAAAAAAACTAAAATAATTTGGACATAACAATTTGATAAAACAACTAATTGGAGGGAATTTATAGATAAATTTATAAATGAAATACAACCCCCGCTCCCCCTGCCGCTTCATCTTTTTCCTGCAGCCCCCTTTGCTTCTGGTTTTCTTTCACCTTCTTCTTTCAAAACAACCCATCTCTGCACCCTCTGCTTGTGATCCATTACATCTCCTTCTTTCATATGCTTTCCTTAATCAAACCCAAAAAAATAGATTTTGGGGCTTATTGAGAAAGAAAATAAAGGAGAAATCCAAATAATCAAGGGAATTTGAGAGGGCGAGCGGCCGCGAGCCCCAAGCTTCCCCACACCTCCCCGCAACTTATGAGCCAGCGGCCGACCACTGTGAGAAAATGAGTCGCTCGCTCGTTGAAAACAGGCTCGCGAGCCATCCGTTGTACATGCTCTAAGTAATGAATTAGATTAGATCGGGTTTGTGTTTATGTCAAATTTAAATCGGTTAAGAATTCTTCGACCTAAATATAATCTATTTATTAAACGAGTTGATTTTGACCTATACCCATTTAATTTTAAATAGATTGACTTACTTAATCCGCTTAAGATAAACTTATCGAATTCAACCGCCTAATTACCTATTTATGTATTTAATATTTTCAATTAATATAAAATTACATAGCGTTAAAAATTAAATTTACATATCACATTAAGCAATTACTCTCTAAAACTTCATCGATTCATCATAATTTACATTTTTTTTATTTTTGTATTCTTCATTATCTAATATAAAGGTAAACGGATAAACGACAAATAGAAAATCAATTGATGTTTAATCTATTTAATTAAATGGGTTAAATATGTACTTTTTCGTGTTGAGAATCTCAACCTGAACCTAACCCCTTTAATTAAACGGGTTGAATGTGTGAACCCATTTAATTAAACGGTTGAAAATTTATGCTCAAACTCACTTAACTTCGTATCAATTCCGGATTGGTAATCGTGTCGGATCAGCATTGTACAACTTTACTATACATCTTAATTAAACCGAATACTCTATAATTATAGCCATGAATCATTATTATGTGATCTTGTAGAGCAAGATTTGGTGTACTAATGGTGTCCAATTTGTAAACAGTGACTACCAACTAACTACTGTCTCTGAGGCCGTTACATTTGTTTTGGAGATGAGTAAGGAGGAGGGATAAATGGGAGTTTATAAGAGTAAAATCAACTCCTATTGTGTCTTTGTTTTTATTTTTATTAATATTTCGATACGAATAGTATGTACATAAGTCAATATATTTTTCCTTTAATTGTCTATGATGCTCGTGAATATTGACTGGTGATTAACTTTTATTACTTTCTTTACCATTACTTCTTGTTTACTTTCACAAACTTTTAATCCTCATTTGATCTCCGCTTCTAAATAGATTATTAATATAAAAAAAGGATTGAAGTAGTGGCAATTTGACTTTGATTTCAAATTGCTTATATTTCAAGAAAAACTTATTTTACAAATTAAAACAAACCCTAAAACCGATTCAATCATAAATAATTCAATTCCAAATACGAGTTTTTACCAATATGGATAAATTCACATATAATTTAAACTACGTTAACTTGTATATCAAGTCTAATTCTCTAAGCCTATTGCCACTCTTCTGTTTTTTAAGTGTAGGCTATAACAAAGCCCTAGGCAAAACTAGAAAGCAGATCTAATCTAGGATTAATATCCTAATCTTTGATTAAAGAGCCGCCCTTTGCCTTGATGAATGTAAAATATACCACTTTGTTGGGTCAAAAATTGACGCCCACGTGAGGTCCATTTAGGGCTTTCAAAAGTTGCTCATACACTTATAGGGGTATTTTGGTCATTTAAACAAGCTCTCTCTTTCCTTTGGGTAGCAAGGGAAAATTGTGGTCATGTTTGACAAAGAGTGATTAGCGAAATTTATTGTGTGCAATCGGATAGATATTTTATTTGTCCACCTAGGTCTACAATGTATAAGGAAAATAAGAAAAATTTCACTAAAAATACTTATTATTTACTTCACTTATTTTGTGAATGGCACACCGTACATGTTCCCCCCAAAAAATATTTACATACATTTTTTTAAATTCTTCCATTGAAATATTAAGGCTTACACTTATATCTACATTATAGATCTATGTTCACTATTTTTGTATAAAAATCCTAATTTTTAAGATAAATATTATTTGCTTATTTATTATCTGTATTTTTACTCAATGGAAGCATGCAGATTTATTATGAAAGTAAACAAAAATAAGAAAAAAAAATTCACTACAAATTTTTATATGTATGGATACAACATTAGTGAGCAACACATTTTTTTAAATTCTTCCATTGAAATATTAAGGTATACACTTATATTTACATTATGGATCTACATTCACTATTTTTGTGAAAAAACCCTAATTTTAAAGATAACTATTAATTAAAAATTTGTTTATTTATTGTCCGTATTTTTACTCAATAGAAGCACACTGATTTATTATAAAAATAAACAAAATTAAGAAAAAAAATTCACTACAAATTTTTATATGTATGGATACAACATTAGTGAGCAATACTGCATATGCTAGTGAGTCATATAATATATTTAATGAGCAATACAATGTTAGTAAGAAATATTTATATTATCTTTTGTTATGACATAAGCGCATTCGTATTATACATATTTAGTCAGTATAATACAAATATAATCCAACTCATTAAAAATATGTCATAATTCACTAAATATAAGTCAAAGCTCACTACAAGGCGAATATATCATACATTAGAATATGAACAAAAAAGTATATATGCTAACTAAAATTGTGTACTATGTTGTTTGTTCACTCATTTTTTATATAAAATAATTAGTATTCCACGCTAAATCATATTGGTCACAAAATACATTTTATAGCTCACTAAATATCTATCAGAGCTCACTAAATAAATAGCATAACTCACTAAAAAGAATAGTTGGTGGCCAAAAATTAATATTGTCGAGTTCTTGGGTTATGTTATAGTTGAATCTTTTTTTACTATGACATAAGAGTGTTTGTATTATATTTTGTGAGTATAATACAAAAGTAGTGAACTCATTAAATATAGTCCAACTCACTAAATATATGTCATAACTCACCAAATATACGTCATAACTCACTCAAAAAATATAGACAACTAGAATATAGTTTAGTGAGTTTCAGATGCACAATAACATTTCTTTTAGTACAGTAGCACATTTTAATAAGTTATATAGTATTTTTACTAATTGAAACCTGGGTACGTAAGATGCATTGATTTTGATCTATCCGCTCATTAAAAGTATGTATTAGCTCATTAAAACTGTGCCTCAGAAACATATTGTAGTGAGCTATACATTATTTTTAGTGAGTTGAAATTCGATTGTATAATTGTTTTTGTATAACCAATTGTATGATATAACAACTCACGAAATAAACATCATAGCTCACTAAAAAAGTTAGAGACAACTAGAATATAATTTAGTGAGTTTCATATGCATAATAGCATTTTCTTTTTTAGTACAATAGCACATTTTAATAAGTAATATAGTATTTTTACTAAGTGAAACTTGGGTACATAAGATGCATTAGTTTCGGTCTGTCTGCTCACTAAAACTGTGTTTCAGCTCACTAAAATATTTTAGTGAGCTATACATTATTTTTAGTGAACGAGATTGGTTGCACAACAACATATTTTAGTGAGCTATATGGTATTTTTAGTGACCCGAAATCTGATTGTACAATTGCATTTGTAGAACTGGTTGTATGATATAACAACTGAGTTGTTCGCAGTTTATATTAACTATTAGCTGTTATCCGTTTGAATTAACTGTTTGCATTAACTGTTGAATTTAGCTGTTTTTAGAAAAAGTATTTGATAAAACTAGCTATTTTTTAAAAAAATATTGGTCAAATTTTATTTTGCCCTTGTCTATAAATTACTTTTTAATGACGTGTGGTATAATTTTTTTCAAACTCATGGACAATTATATTATTTCTACAAAAAATTTTAAAAAAACTCTTCTCAAAAGGTTAACGAAAATAACTTTTTCAGAATAGCTTTTTGAAGTCGAACAGCTATTGCAAATAAGTATTTATCAAGCATCATTTGATTGTTTGACTTGATCAAAACAATTACAATCCTTCCAAATAGCTATTTTTATCCAAACAATTGTTGCTACTGAACATCTCCTGCATAGAGTCCCCACCAGAAATAGCCTGTAATCGGAAGACTTTTTGGGGGGGGGGGGGTGGAGGCTGAAGTGAAATAAATTTTTATATGAAGCAAGGCCAAACTGCTAAACTATTTTATTAAAGAACACAAGTTGGTAAGCTATATATTCTATCGTACTATATATGCAATCTACTTTTATTTGGTATTTAGGTATATATACATATTCATAATATTCTACTTGTATTATTTAAATCTAAATAGGACTGTTAAAAGTTAACCCGACACAATTATCGATCCAAATCGAACGCGAAATTAAATGGGTTTGGATAAAGATGTTCAACCCGTTTAATTAAATGAGTTGACACGTTTAACCTATTTAATTAATTGGGTTATGTTCAAGTTGAGCATTTTGACACGAAAAAATACCTATGGAGGGGAGCTTTGGAGCAATGATAAGGTTGTCTCCATGTGATCAAAATGTCACAGGTTTGAATCTTAAAATTAGTCACTGCTAAAGTCTGGATAGGCTGCCTACACTATACCGCTTGGGGTGTGGTCCTTCCCCTAATCATGCGTGAACGCATGATGCTTGTGCGCCAGACTGCCCTTTTTGTTAATTAAATGGATTAAATAAGTTGATCAGTTTAACCAATTACCATATACTTTTTGGGGGGAATTGTGAAAATATGGGGTTTAATGAAGTTGATATTTGTTTTGTGATTGTGATCCTTGTGAATCATAGACAATAGTTGCATTATGATGCTATATTACAATCAAAAAATTAATTTATAATGTTCAGTAATCATATTTTAGTCAAAATATAAATCCGGTAAATAGGTAATCGGATAACCTGAACCTAACCCGTTTATTAAACGGGTTGAAAACCTTGACCCATACCATTTATTTTTTAAACGCATTGACTTGAAATTTACCCATTAACCTGTTTAATATAAACGGTTCAGGTTCAGATTATCCGAATTTCTCAACCCGTTTAAGTTCGATGCGAACATGAATTTGATCCCACCTGATCTATTTGACAGCCTAAACCTAAATGTGAAAACTAGTTTGGCTCGCCGAATTTGGTTTTGGATAGGACGTTGGCTAGAATTTTTCCATGTAAAAAATTAGCTTAAATCCATAGGTAAAAGTGCATTAATTAATTTTTTAGACAATAAATACATTAATTAAAAAATAAATTTTTAAGATGAGATTTCTCAACTTTAAAAAATATGAATGGAGCTTAAAAGTAAAAGTAATTGAATTGAAAGGTGTGCTTAAAGAATCTAAAAGTTTCCTGTTGAAAAAGTAGTTAGAAAAATGTTACAATGAGATGAATTTCTTATTGAGCATATTTAATTTCGGATTATAATTTTATATCATCGCGGATTCTTTGTATGCCTTTCAAAAGGTAAATCAACGCATAATTGAAACCCACTGCTCGCCAATCCTACATTAATGATTCATTGAATTTGTACTTTGTATAGGTTGATTTTAAAGGGCACTTGCAAGTTACATGTGATGTGTTTCCTTTTTTTTATTCTATTTTTTGAATTTTGATCCACCTATTCGATGATCTAGATTTTGAATTGTTGAAGACTTTACCATCAATGGCAAAAAGTTTGTCCAAAAATTCCTTAGTTACGTTATTGGATTGGCCGATTACAAGATTATGGGGGTGTTTGGTTCTTAGCTTTTTCAATGACTTTTTGGTAGAAAATGACTTTTTGAGACTTTTGACCTAGTAAAAAAAAGTAAATCAGTATTTGGCAAACAACTTTTTGTAATAACTGTTTTACTTCAAAAAGTCATTTTATAAAAAGCTAACTTGAGTAACTTTTTGTAAATAGCTGTTTGTTTAAATGATAAAACTGCCCAAAACTTTGTTAAAATTACAAGATGTGCCATTAATGCTAATGAAGAGTTTTTTTTTTAATAATTGAATGTAATGTCAATGTTTGGTACTTATGTTTTAGATTATTTGGTCAGTCTCTCCTTCTTCACGTTTGTTTAATAGTGACATATGTTTTATTTGAATTGAATCTAATGAAGATCAAATCATGTGATATTCATATAAATTTTAGTTTGTAAAAAACAAAGAAAAAAGATACTTGAAAAGATTAAAATAAATAAAAAATTATATAAAATTCAACTCACAACCAACAAAAAAAATCCTCAAATGAGTAACAAATAAGGTTGTAAGGCGTGGGCATAGTAGTAATAACATATAAATTGAACAAAAAATAAGATAAATAATGAATACAAAATAAGGTTCCAAGGATTAAATTAATTTTAAATATGGCATAAATTTAATTCATTTTGAAAAGAAAATAAAATGGCCAATAAACAAAAAATCATGTTCGAATAAAAAGTAATATATATAAAGGGCATAAATGAAATTTTAACAAACAACCCTCTCAAAAACAACTAATTTTACTAAACACATTTTCTAAAAAAAGCTGATTCAAACATCTAATGCAAACAGCCAATTCAAACAACTAATAACAAACAGTTAATGGAAACAGCTAGCAGTTGATTGTCAAATAGGACCTATAAACGCTCCAGTTATAGAGAGTGTATATCTTTTCTTTTTATTTCTACACTTCTATGGATGTCCCAGTTGTATTCATATAACTTTTTGTTTTGTTAACTTTATATAAAATGTATTCAAAATTTGCTTGAAAACCCTTTATCGTACCGTGCTTAGCACCGTTAGTTGTATGACTTTTTTTTCATGTTATTATTTGTTGAATTTTTAAATTTTTTATCTTTTAATTAATTTCTAAACCAATTTAAATTTGAAAAAAACAAGACTCTAAAAACAAATCGAGCCAAACAAGATATATATATATGTGTGTGTGTATTGTTCAGTTTGCCAATTGTATTCAAATTTTGTTTGAAAACTTGTATAGATGACTTAAAAGGTGAAACGTCAAATATTTTGAATGAATTTTTTTTAAAGTTTTAATGGTTGTACAAATATCCCAAATCTAAAAAGAAGGATTTTTTCCTTTAAAAAAAAAAACCAAAAAGTGCGATGGTGTGAAGATTGAAAAGCGGAGAAAGAGATGAATGAGATGATGATGATCATTTTGAGAAAAAGAACAGCAAGCAATAGATGGTGTGGCAAAGAGACCCGCCAAAACTGACCAGATATCTGCAACTTGAGCCGAGCTATCTGGACCCATATCCGACCCTACATCCGAAATATGCTTATCCGAAAGTGGACTCGAAACCCGAATTGATTCAAACTGAACCATACTCGACCCGAAATTTTATGCAAAGTTGCTTGTTTTGACATAACAAGCGTAGTTGACCAAAAATTGGTTGATCCGAAATCGACCCGAACTGAACCATACCTGACCCAAACCGAAGCGACCTGAAAACATCACTTAATTCGAATATAAACCGATTCAAATTTAACTTGATCTATATCCAAATTGAATGATCTATTTATCAGGTCTAATGGCCACCATGTCAAAAACAGCAGGCAAAGGGGTAAAAGAGAAAAAGTAAGAGGAAAGACAGTTAGCTTTTTGCCAAGAACAGAAATAGAGGGCTGTACATTTATATCGGGTTTGGAGTAATATTCACAAAAGAAATTAGAAAGATACAGAGAAAGAGGCTGGGACCTTCTAAAAGTACCTGCAGCTAGCTGTCAAAGGAGCAATGGACAAAAATCTGAGACCATCTATCCCTATTGGGTTGGTTGTGTGTATATTTGAATTAGTTATTATGATTTAGAGAAGATGGATAGCAAGGAGTGATAAAAAAAATCGGGTATCTGATTTCGAATTCAGAACCAGTTTGGATCTAATGGGTTCGGATTCGAACCCGGTTAGATTGCTTTTAGGGCTGGTTTCAAAATTTAAGATGTGATTCGTGCTAAAATTTTACACCCGAACCTAGTACCCGGTACCCGGTCAAATTTTAAAAAATTTTGATAAAAAAATGTAAAAAAGCAAACCCTTATTGCTCAAGTGATTTTGTATTGAGATCCAACGGTTAACTACCCCAATTCAACCCTTTGTCTTTTTTGCATTCAATTCATTCTCAACTTACTTTTTATATATCTCAATCATCATTGATTTCTTCCTTCAAGCTTTGGTTCCTCTTCTTATAAGCCAAGTTGCATACTACGTATTTGTTTTTATATTATTTTGATAGTTTTTCTCTCTTTCTCTCTCTATTTTAAGTGAATTAAAATGGGTTTTAGGTTTCTTGTTAGTTTTGTAATCTTGATTTGTGAGTTTTTGATTAACGTTGTCTCAAATTCTCTAAATTTATTTTAAAGTACATGAATCCTCTTTACTGCTTATTTTGTATTTGATTTAGCTTTACAATTTAGTTTAAAGGAATTTGGCTTTAGAAATGAGTTCTCAACTTCTTTCAATCCCTCACTCTCCCTATTTTCTTAGGGGAAAATGAGAAAAGAATAAAAAAATATTACTTAGGAACCGAGTACTTGGAATCGAACTTGGTCCCGATCGGCTCTAGGACCGGATCTAAATTCTAGGACCGAGTTCCAATTTTTAGGACCCGGTTCCAACCGGGTTCAATTCCGATTTCTAAAAATCGAACCAGATACTTGATCCCGCTCACCCCTAGTGGATACAACGTATGTTTAGTGACCTATCCTAATTAAAAAGGTCATGTGTATATATTCAGTAGAACCCTTGTAAGGAGAAATACCTAAGTATAGTATACTTTTCTTTTTTTTAAAAGATATATAAATACAAGGTCCATAAAACAAAATATGTTTACTCATCTATGGCATATACATCGTGGAACAACGTCTAGATTGGCTTTGAACTAATGAAATTGTTGTGGCGGAAAGTCCCTTGACAAAAATGCCAGCTACTTGAGATTGAGATAGTATGCAACGAACTTGGAGATCCTGGCATGTTGTATATCATCTCACACACAAAATGATAGTCCACTTTGATATGTTTGTTTTGATTGTGTGAAATAGAATTGGCAAGCAATAAGGTAAGTGGCAGAAATATTGGCACAAAAGAGCCGAAAAGGGACATGTAGGAATTACACTGATCGAATCAAGGAGTTACAGCAACCATTGAATTTCATCATCACTGTAGGGAGTATCTATATACTCAGCTTCAATAGAAGAACGAAAAACAATGGATTGCTTCTTTGCTTGCTAGGAGATAAAGTTGGAACCTCAGAGGAAAGCAAACTTAATAGTACATTGAAAACTCTCTGGAAAACCAAACCAATTAGCATAAAGAATAAGAACGAGGATAGTAGACTATGCATGATGGACATATATAAACGTGTCAAGTTTACTGCAAACAAACCTTTGGAGAGTAAAAAGATTCTACAATGATGAAACCAAACCCACGTAACTTGTTTCAGTTCATACAAGGATTTATTGGAAGAAAACATGATTTGGAAATTGTGAATGAACAACAATTGGAGGCTACTTCATATAGATCTCCTGATTAAGAAATCCATGTAAGAAGACACTTTTAATATCAAGTTATTGAAAAATAACCCAACTATAGGTGACATCAATAAATAATAAACTATGAACAATGGAAGATTTGATAAGGGGACTAAAGTTTCATGGTAATCAATACCTACCTGTTGTTGATTTCAAGAGCAGCAAAACAAGCTTTATGATGTTCGAAGGACCCATCATATTTAAATTTGGTCTTATAAATCCACTTACAACGTGCCACATTCTTTGTTGCTGTACAAAATTAATTCCTACGCGTATGATTTTTGAAAAAATGCATTAATCTCTTCTGACATACTTTGGTGTCAATAGGAATGCGTAAAGGCCTATAAAAAAACATGTAGCATCATTACCTGTATGCAGAAAACTCAAATCAAATGTGTCTTAGGTTTAGAAATCTGCAATTTGGAACATATTTACATACAACACGGATTAGACGAGAGTGATGCTACCACCAAGCTTGAGGGCAAATTCTGATACGCTTCTAGGAGCATGTGTTGTCACTCATCACACATATTTTTTTCTAGGTGTATTTATTATATAAACTATTTTAATATATTTTTGATGATGTGATTCTTGAGAGCATATGCTCCTAAGATCAGAATAGATGATTGAAGTTCGAGCCTTGGAGGTGGAGATCTCATGCGAAAGGTTCATGGAAGGTGATGTGGAATTGGCATGGGTTGATGATCAAAAGTAGTAGGCTGGAACAACGTTGCCTAGGTGCAGAGAAGAGTGGAAGGTAGGTTTTGAGCTGATGTTATTGAGCTGGGCGATTGAAGAAGGAAGCAAGTTGGCAATAATGTGCTCCTAAGGCTAAGTAGGACTACTGCTAACGATTGGTTGCGCTGGTTGAAAGACACACATGCAGAAGCAGAATGAGGTTGAAGTTTGTGCGTAACCATAGGGGTTAAGTTTGGAAAGCATTGTGACCTAAAGACATGCAGACAACGGGCCACAAAAATACTATTTGATATGATGATAATTTAATTATTAGGAGTGAGCAATCATTTAATGGTATAAACTATAGTTAAAAGTACAGCATAGCAAAATAAATTAGGTAAGCTAAGGAAGCATCTATTAAAAGTATGTGTGCCGATCACTAATATGATGATGTTCCTTTTGGGCAACACTACCATTTCATTGCTGAGTGTGGGGTGCAGACTTGTAAAGCCTGTATGTTGTGAAAAGTATAATATATTTTCAACCATCACGCAGAAACATTTAATTTTGGAATTAAAAAAATATTTTGAATGATTTTGTGAAATGTATAAATTCACAGGACGGGACTAAGAGTGTCATGAAAAATCATCGACAAACAACAAAGGGTATTTATGGCCTGGTCACCTTTACGATAAGCTTGACATTGCCACAAATCACTATAAGTTAAAACTAAAGGTTTATCGGCCAAATGTTCGACCTCAATAAAACGTAGTCTATTATATTTCCGTAAACAACACAAAACAAAACAAACTCTTGAAGAGTTCTAGAAGTTTAAAAGTTGTATTTATTAGAATGTACATATTTTAAGATTATAGAACTAGGGTGAGCTAACCGACAATGCCATATTTGAGTGTATTGGTTAATTTTTAAGTTGGCTTGGAGACAGTCGCATGAATATTAATAAAGATCTCCTTACTTGCAACCAAATTACAGCACCCCTTGTTGCTGTGTCCTAAATATAAATAAAAAGATCATAAAAATGACTTGATGGTAGTTTTTTGAGGTGAAAGTTGGTAATTTTATTAAATCAAATCGAACTCCGCTAGCTTGGTAATGCGAGGTGGAAAGTCATTACAAAAGAGACAACCACCTCATTCAATTGGGGACATTCTAGCTAATAAATGAGCAACGGTAATCCCGCACATCTTACATGACTAGATTATAAAGTGCAAAAGGAGGAAGCAAAGCTCCTAGCATATATATGTGTACATATACACACATACACACACACACACATATCTATATATATGTGTGTGTACGCGTGTGCGTGTGCGCGCATATAAAGTAAGTCACTAAATATGTCATAATTTAGTAGAAAGTCAAAGTACAAATCATTGAAACTTTTAAAGTATTCCTCATTAGATGATACATCATAGCACATTAGAAGATGAGCATAAAGTATTACTCACTAAACATATACCATAACTCATCAAAAGCTTTTATGCAGCTCACTTAGAAAATTTCATACTCAAATAACGCACAAGAATGGCTAATTGTGTATTATATTGTTTACTCACTCATTTTAAATAGAAATGGTTAATATTGCTCAGTGAATTACATTGATTAACGAATATATTTTATAACTCACTAAATATCTATCACAACTCACAAAATAAATAGCATAGCTCGCTTAATGAGATAGTAAGAGTACAAGTGACTGAAACTTTTCAAGTATGTTATTCTTGTGTATTCAAGCACTCTTATATTTCAGTTAACTGAGAGATATATCATAGCAATTGTAAGATAAATATAAAGTATCGCTCACTAAATGTATACCCTAACTCACCAAAGTTCACAATGCAACTGACTAAGAAATTATACCTTAAAATATGAATAAAATATGCATGTGCTCACTAGATTGTCTATCATATGTTTGCTCACTCTTTTTTTTATTATAACTGCAAAAATGGATACTATTTCCGACATGTAATGGAATTTCCGACAGGGATATGGAGTTTCCGACGGAAATTCCATCAAGATTGCTACTTTCTGATGGAACTCCATCGGAATTTCCGCCAAAAATTCTAGTTTTGCAACAATGAAATTCTCGATGGAATTTCTGATAGATCCCGTCGGAAAAATCATTGGAAAATCCTTCCGACAATTAATTTTCTGAACAGATTTCATCAGAAAGTCCGTCTATATAGTGATGTCTTTTCACATGTGAACAATTAGTATTATTCACTAAATCATATTAGTTACCAACCATACTTCTTAACTCACCCACCTCAATAAATAAATATATAGACTTTCTCTCTCCACACACCCACATGCACATACACACACTTATATATTCTCTCTCTTTACACACACACACACACACACA
>JACYFF010031955.1:108307874-108329112 GCA_017589665.1 Selenicereus undatus | reverse complement strand
AAAAAAAAAAACAGAGCATGGTAACTGCTGCAAATTCAAAATACCACGACCCAAAAACTTCCCTCACTTTCTCTCTCCCAAACCCACTCAACTTCGTGCTTCAATTGGAGAAATTCTGCTACATTTACTCACCGATTTTCTCAAGAAACCTTTGCAAAATCGCCACTGAAGTTTCAAGCAAACAAAATCGAGGTAAGTTTTAGCAAATTCGAAATTTATTGGCATGATCGAAAGAAAACGATGAATTCTTTTCGCATTCTAGGTTCTAACAAAATCGCACATTCATTATCGTATTTTTCAAATGTTTGCAGATGGAAGCTCAACAATCATCAATATCGAAGAAGAGATGTGCTACTAATGCATCAAAAACTCGTCAGAAGAGGTATGTTGACAACCTAAAAACTTCTTAAACCTAAAGTTAGTGAGCAAACGTGCATAACTAGTGAGCCGTATGTGCTTGTTCTTCATTTTGTCTGCAAATTTACAATGAACATGTTTACCTTGATGTTCACTAATACATCCAAGACACTTTTAACTCAACCATTAGGGTTCTCTTCAATAGTGAGTCGTAGCTTGTATTGTGGTGAGCCATAACTTCATTTTAGTGAGCTGTGAATTATATGGTTGTTCTTGTACATATATGTCTGCTACAGTGAGCCATGTGTTATAATTTAGTGAGCTAAGGCTTGTATGTAGTGAGCGATAACAAAAATCTGGTGAGTTGTGTGTTATGTGCTAGTGCCTGTCAACGTATATATGCTCCAGTCAGTTGTGCCATATATTTTAGGGAGCTATGGCTTGAATATAGTGAGCTATGACAAAACTGTAGTGAGCTGTGAATAATATGCTAGTTCCTGTCAACATATGGATCCTATAATAACATCTATCTTATAATATAGTCACATGTTCTTTACACCCTAGTGTGCCATGCTTAGTGAGCCAAGAATTGTATATAGTGAGCAATGGCAAATATCTGGTGAGCTCTAGATTATAGGCTAGTGCCTGTAAACATATGCATGCTCAAGTGAGTTGTGCAATATATTTTAGTGAGCCATGATAAAACTCTAGTGAGCTGTCAACATATGCATCCTATACTAACATCTATCTTATAATATAGTCACCTTTCCTTTAGACCATGGTGTGCCATGCTTAGTGAGCCAATGCTTGTATATAGTGAGCCATGAAAAACATCTTGTCAGCTTTATATTATGTGCTAATGCCTATCAACATATACATGCTCAAGTGAGTTGCGCCATATATTTTAGTGAGCTATGGCAACATATGCATCCTATTGTGACTTCTCTCTTATAATGTAGTGAGCTTTACTTTACATCCTAGTGTTACCTTCCTTAAATTGTTAACGAGAGTACCTTTTATTCTAGTGTGCTATCACATTTCCTGCAATATTAACATAATATTCAATAATATTTCATAACATAGGTCAAAGATAGAAGCGTCTATCACAAGCCCTGAAGACATCATCATGAACATTGTCAGAGACATCTCAAGTGAGCAAGTGAACGTTAGGTAATTACCACTTCAAATACATGAAAAACAAACACAGCGCAGTCCACTGCGCTAACATTTTCTTTTCCTTTTTTATTGCAGCCCAAGTGATCAAAACAAAAGAAACCAAACAACTCAAGATGATATTCCTCACAAGTCAGGCAAAGGTATTTATACATTATATTCTATTTTAATACCTATCAAATATTGAGCCCTGACATATGGACTGGTGAGCCAATACAAATATCTAGTGAGATGATAAGCAATTGCAGTGAGCGGAAAACTGTATTTAGTGAGCTGACCTATAATTGTAGTGAGCAGACAACTACGTTTAGTGAGCTCACATATAATTCTGGTGAGCAGACAACTATGTTTAGTGAGCTGACCTATAATTCTTGTGAGCAGACAATTTATTTTAGTGAGTTGAAATATATATATTGAGACACACATTACAATTAACATTACACATTTATTTACTTATACATCTTGTTCACTTATACAATATACCATGTACAGCTACACCAAAGGCAACCAACGCAGCTCAATTAAAGCATCGACAAACCTTATCCACCGCAATGGAGACAACCTCGGCTGGGGAAACAAGTTCAACAAGTACTACTGCAACCAAGAGAAGGCTGAAACAAGAAGCGAGGAAAAACAGAAATATTTGTACTCCACCAACTTCAGAAGATGAACAGCTAGAAGCTCCCACAGCAGAGGAGAAACAAAAACACCAGGAAGAGGGAGGACAACCATCACAGCCTACTCACCAGAAAGAGGGAGGACAACAACAATAGAGACCAGCAAACCCACCTCAACCAAGAACTAGAGCATCAGGGAAGAGACTAAAGTTCATGCTGACAAAAAGGAAAACAATGCACAGCAAAGACACAACACAAGAAAGCTCTGAAAAAACCATTACTGACGGTCATCAACAACCTTCTGAGGAAACAAATGACACGGTGGAGGACACCACTTACAAAATGCCTCCCCCTGGACATGTTGATGAATCAGACTCTGATGATGAAGTATTGGTTAAGAGAATAAAGAAGATAAAACAAGGGACAAAGTCCAAGCCAAAGAAAATGCAACTGAGCGCAAAAAAGTGTGTTAAGTCACAACCCGGGAAAAAGGAGGATGTGAAAAAGATTCCTAAACCTCCTGTAAAAAGTGCACAGTTCTCAGTTGCAGAGTATGAAAAGGAAAATAAATCCCTGAAGAAGAAGCAGCATGTCAAAAAAGTGCTGATGTACCTGTTGAAGGCCCCAAGTCTGTGCAATCGGTGCCAAAGCCTGTAGAGGGGGACACAAAGCACTAGAAGATCCTCCAATCAAGAATGTCATCGTCAGAGTTTGTTGGTATGATTGCTCACTTCATTGAGGCACAGACAGAGGCAATACAACATATGGGTTTTGGAGGATTCCTCCACTTACAGGTCACAAAACTGCTAGGGGATTTATGCAAATGGCTAGTGGATAGATTTGATCCATACTCTGTCACATTGTACATATAAAAACACAAAACAATTGAGATTACACCAATGGATGTGCATATCACATTGGCACTCCCCATTGGTGGAAAGAAAGTTGAGGAATATTATGGGAAAAAGCCCAAAGATGCCACATATAATTAAGTCCTTGATGCATGGAGAAAAGACTGGAATCTGCAAGATGGCACCCCTAAACTAAGCCAAATGCCACAATACATTCTCAGCCAGACTGATGTAGGGGAGAGTTTCAAAAGAAACTTTGTAATGTACATAGTATCATGCTTCTTTAATGGTTCAAAGAACGTACATTGCTCACCCGATTTTGTTAAGAATGTGGCTCATGTTGAGGACATAGCATCAATTGATTGGTGTCAGTACACCATTGACAGATTATGTGAATATGTCAAAAAGAGGGCTTCAAACTTCGATAGCCCTATTCTATTCTTGATGGTAAGTTCTTTATGCTATATCAAAATATCATGGTTTCAGTGAGCACAATGTCATATTTAGTGAGCTACACACATATAATTAGTGAGCTAAACATACATTGTAGTGAGCAGACGATGTATTTTAGTGAGCAGTCCAAAACTTTTGGTGAGCTAAAAATATTTCAATTGAGCATGTCATATACTTCAATGAGGGCAACATAAATTATAGTGAGCAGAAGATGTATTTTAGTGAGCAGTCCAACACTTTTGGTGAGCATCACATATGTCATGGTGAGCATGGGATATACTCTAGTGAGCGCAACATTCATTATAGTGAGTAGAAGGTGTATTTTAGTGAGCATACGAAAACTTTTGGTGAGCTATACAGACTGATTACAAAGAATATTTCTCTTGCAGATGCTATATCTTGACAGGGTTCTCTTGACAAGAAGGACTGTTCAGAGGCAATTCCCAACAATTAAGGGCTGGACAACAGAAAAGCTAAGGGAAAGAGTCAGACAAGATAGAAAAGTCAATCAACCTGCTGGAACAGAAGTGCTAAAAGGATTTGGAAAGGGAAGAGTGGAGCCTCCAATACAAATACACAAGAAAATGCATGCTGACCCACCTCTAACAGAGAAACCTTAGCCACAAAAAGAAGAACATCAAAATATCTTACCAGAAGATGATGAATCATCAGAGTTAGAGGTAATATTTATTTCTTTGTCTTATTTATAACAATCAAGCACAATGAAATATTTTCATAAAATATGTATCTAATATCTTAAAATACTTGAATGTTGTCCACATTGCAGAAAGATATGGAAGAAGTGGCTAAAGTAACAAAGGCTTTAGCTAGTGCATTCAAGAGGTACAGGACATTTATGGACTACTTGTCCAAAAGGTACCAAAACAATGAAGCACTGAAGAAGATAAGAGATAAGGCCATAAGCATGTTCACTTCCTACTGTGAGGCTCAAATGTCCAAATCCCCACCAATGACCTAAAGAGAAAAGCGCGATGAAACTGCTGAGATACCATCATTTAGCCAGGATGATGAATGGTGGAACAGAGCTTCTGTACTTTAGGCAATAATTGAATTGGAGAATGCATTTGTAAGGCAACAACAGACCAACAACACCAACAGTAAAGCATCTGCATTAAGGCAATGTGCCAACGACATGCCAAGTTTTAACCTCATTGATGAGAGCCAAAGCCCAACTACTGCAACACCAACAGCACCAACATCACTTCACACGCCACCTTCATCCCGCCTGCAAAAGTAGATCAAGCACCACCACCCTCCACCACAGCTGAGACACATCACACACCACCAACTTCCCCTCGTCCATAGACACAACAGTTACCACCACCTTTCCCTCATCCACAAACACATCAGACACCATCACTTTCTCCCCCTCCAAAAGAACATCAGACACCACCACCTTCCCCTCACCCAAGGGTACATCAATCACCACCACCTTGCCCTCCTCCACAAACACATCATACACCACCACCTTCCCCTCCTCCAAAGCCACATCAAAGACCACCACCATCCCCCTCACAACACCCTTCACAAATCCTTGAGACACAACCACCACAAGAATCATCTCATACACCACCACCACCACCCCCAATTCGAGAGACACAAACAGATGAGGAAGAAAAATAGAAAATCACTGAAGGAGAGCAGAAATTTCAAGACCGAGAAGAAGCAAAGAAAAAAAAGGGAAAAAAGGATGGTAAGGATTTACATTGACCATGCTTTCACTTTCACTTTCAGTGAGCATACTCTATAACTTGGTGAGCAAAAGACATATGTTAATGAGTGAGTTGGTGAGCATAACTCATATATTAATGAGCATAACCAATAACTTGGTGAGCAAATAACATATATTAGTGAGCAGAAGATAAAATTTAAGGAGCATAAAGTATAACTAGGTGAGCAGAACACATAAGTTAGTGAGCAGTAGTTATATTGTAGTGCATACTGTATAACTTAGTGAGCAGAATACATATGTTAGTAAGCACAACTTATATTCTAGTGAGCACAAAGTATATCTTGGTGAACAGAACACATGTGCTACTCAGCAGGTCACCATGTGTGGCTATAAAGATCATACATGATAGTGAGCACAACAAGTATCTCAGTGAGCTCAACAACTATTTTGGTGAGCACTTACTCATATTATGTATGCAGGAAAAGAGCACAACAAGAAGCCCAGACATCAGCCGAGGAGAGACAAAGGCCCAATGACAGAGCCCCTCTGTTCTCCTTTTGTGGAGAGAATAACCAAGGTTACAGGGGATTTGTCAGCCCATGAGAGGATGGTAGCTGAATATGTATTCCATCCGTCACAGGACCTTGATTCAAAGTCAGCACATAACTCTGACACATACCACTCTTAAAAACACTTAAAATAAAATAAATATAAACTTACATTGTTGTTGTTTTTTTTTTTTTTACCTTTCTTACTGAACCAGTGAAGAAATCTTTGATAACGACATACATGTTGCATATCGTTATCACATGTCTACCATGCGTCCAAGAGAATACATTGATGCCCAGGTGATCAATGTTTGGGCTGCTCTCCTCAATTTTTTGGAGAGAAAGAGAAGTGATGGATCTCCAAGAAGATTTTTTGCACCAGTGGATGCAATGGTAAGTAAATACTTATTTTACATCTACACAAATGCACATAATCAACCAACTAATTATACTGTTGCAAACATTCAGTCAACCTTGGACCCCTCGATAAATCAAGCAAAATCAATGGACACAAGGTAAATTGATTTTGAAACAATTCTTCAAAAAGAATTCCAGAGATGTGACAAATGGATATCAGGGAAACAATTGCATCTGGTAAGCAATAATATAATACATTTTATTTGTATATAACAAACATCACATTGCATAATACTAATCATTCTCTAATTTCAAGGTGTTCTTCCCCATACGTCACAAGAAGCACTTCTTTATCTTCTGCTTTGATTTGAAGGAGGACAGGCTTGATATCATGGACAACATGCACATCACTGCTCCATACAAAGCCACATACGAACAAACCCATCTGTTAGTGGTATGTTCAAATGCTCACTGAATCATTTACTCTATAATATATCAACACAAAAAGCTGGTGAGCTTACAAATGTGATGAGCTATCACATATTATTGCTAAACTAACACATAATATTGGTGAGCTATCTCACGTACGTGGTGAGCTAACGCACATTTGTGGTGAGCTAACACATAATATTAGTGTGCTAACACATGTATTTGGTGAGTTCATATGTATATATAGTGAGCTAACGCTCGTATTTGGTGAGCCAACGCACTTTGTGGTGAGCTAATGCCCATTTCCCGTGAGCTGAACAAAATTATTTATTCTACACAGACAAGATCTTTTGGAAGATTTCTTCAAGAGAGTGTTGGCCACCCGAAACATGAAATTGTGAAGAACATGAAACTAGTGTGAATGAGAATGCAATGGAGGTCAACAGATAATGTCACAGACAGTGGAATTTTTTGCAAGAGGCACATGGAGACTTATTTTGGACAAGGAGATAAATGGGATTGTGGCTTCAAGAAAAATGAAGTAAGTTTACCAAACATTTGTTCTCTACAAAAATATGCTCAACATAAATACAATACTAATTAAGGGTTCATTTTTAATTTTTTTTTTGGGTTTCATTTGCAGGACAAAAATTTGCTTGATGTAATGCGAGCAAGGTACTGCTATGAAATCGTCAATAATGAAGACAACATATATAAAAATAGGGTGAAGAGGCTCGCCAAAGAGTTCCACGATAAACAACAAGCAGAACTCAATCCAAAATCAGCCCAACCTCAAGTGCAAACATCATGACTAATTTTAGAATAATTGTAGAAACTTATGTTTACAGTCTAATTTATAGCTAGACTAATTTTAACTTAGACTGTTACCATTCATACATTTAATGATGGTGAACTACTAGTAAACAACATTCACTATTTGATATATTTAATCAATTACTATATCAAATTCCAGTGAGCTAGAATACGCATGGAGTGAGTTCGTATCAAAATCCAATAAGCTATATCTTTTACTATGTTAAATTTTATAAATACATGCAGAATCAAACTACAATGATATTTTCTTTGTAATGTTAACTCAAATATTAAAGTGTTCAGCATGTCATTGTCATACAATGCTATTCTTTTACAATGTAAAGTCATCAAAAATGTTACATTAGTCTTGTGGAAAATAGTGAGCTAACACATAAAACTAGTGAGCTATGAATCTCTAGCAGTGAGCAACAAATTATGAGTGTCAATAGTATTCACTCTAGTATAACCTTCAAAATTATTCAGCATCATTTACTTAAATTTCAAAGAACTACACATCATGATGATAAAGAATACACATTCGACCACTATTAATCAAGAAACAGATTTACAGTAAAAATATTTGTTCAAGTCATACTATTGATTCAACTGATTGCTAGGAATCGTATCCCCATTTGTTTGCCTCAACCTTTCATCAAAAATCAAACTAAAGACCCTATACATTTCATTTAAGTCTACCACTAGATTAGACGAAACTAGGGTATTAGACGAACCTGCAGCAACAACCTAAACCACCACAGTGAAAAACGTATTGGTAGTGAGCATATATATGCATATAGTGAGCCAACGTATCAATAGAGTGAGTGCAATGTGTAAGAGTAACAGTGCGAGAACTGAAAACGTAGTGAGCCAATCCAAATATTTAGTGAGCGCAACCCATATAGTTGTGAGCGTATTAAAACAATTAGTGAGCCAAATACATATATTAATATAAGAAATATACATTATTAAATCATGTTATCAATAGAATTTTACCTGATCTTGAGACACAACTCCTCCATCTCTTGAACAAAACCTTGCCTTCCTTGAACTAACAATGTTTGCTATCTTCTTCGTCGTACTCTTCCTCCTGACATTCCTTTCACCTTTCTTCCTCGAACCTTTAGGGTTACCAATGATTTTGTTACTACCACTGCACTGTTGATAATTTTCAGTCTCAGAAACATAAACAGAACCAACAACAACACCAACATCACCCTTCAGCTTGGCAAAGGCATCTTCACATAACTTTCTTGCTTGACTATTTGATTCATTTGCAAGAAGCAAAGCCTCAAAATGCCTATGCATCTGAACCCTCCATATAGAACCGGGAACACTAGATGCATTACTACTGCTTACAACTTCTTCTACAGCCCGTGGGGGTCTTGCTAGCCTAGTCTATCGTTTCAAAATATATTGATCAAGGACTTTAGCCACACAATGAACATTAAAAATACGCAATTAGCGGCAGCAGAGAATACCATTCTCACTGTACTTTTTACAATCGCAAACAATGTTATGGTCTGGTACATTAAACCTAACCACAAACCCAAACTTCTTCGAAAGGCGATTCTCATACACAACATATGTATGCTCTGTACCGTACGGCGTTTGACTTGAGCTAAGCAGATCTTGAAAGCACCTTTCTCCTTTAATGTACTCATTCTCAAACACTTTATACAAGTTGTCCGTATAGATCTTTGAAGCATGCTGCAAAATGCTAACATGTGGCAAGTACATTTTGGGAAATCCATCCTTAATTTTGACATTCTCGTCCTTCTCCTTAAACATCCACTCAGTAACAACGTCACAGAATATATTGTAAAAATCAAACAACTACAAGTGGCATTGACTCTCTTTGACAAAGAAGCATTTGTCGACTCACTTTTTTGTGATGATAAAATGCCACCAGAGAAAAAATCCTTGTAATAGGCTGGACACCATTTTTCTTTCAACCGAAACAGTCTAACCAACCAAGCATTTTCAGCACAATTATACTCTTCAACCAGCCTAACACACAAAACCAGTTACCAAAAAAATAATAAATTAGCGAGTAGAAAATGTAATCCTGGTGAGCAGAAGGCATAGTCCAGTGAACAAAACATATAACCTTGGTGAGCATACACTACAAATTAGTGAGTATAAAGCAATAACTTGGTGAGCACAAATAAAAATCAGCAACCACAGACAGGGCTTACCTCTGCCAACAAAAGTTAAACTCTGCTTCTGTATCACATCTCATCAGAACATGGTCAAACTTATCAACAAATCCACCCAATACTCTAAGATGACCAATATTCTTTTTGTAATTCTCCAAGATGTTCCAAGTACACAACCTATGCTTTGCCAATGGGAACACCTTCTCAATAGCATTTGTCATAGAAAATGCTTGGTCCGTCATTATAGTTTTCGGTTGAACATTACCCATAGCTTCCAAGAATGTTTCAAATAACCACACAAAACTCTCAATCTTCTCATTCATAAAAAAACCCGTATCCCACCATAACATTCTTTGCATGGTGATTCATACAAATAAAAGGTGCACAAATCATCTCACAACGATTGGTCCTATATGTTGTGTCAAATACAACGAGATCACCAAACAACATATAATCACATTTCATTTGTGTATCTCTCCAAAAGAAGCACGTCAAACAATCGTTCGCGTCCAATTTAAACTTATAAAAAAAATCTTGTTCATTACCACACCTAGCTTCCAAAACACACATCAAATGGTTGGCATCGTCCCCATCTAAGGTCCTCTTCACTTCATTTGCAACACTATTGTACGCATCCCTCTCGCTAAAACCAAGTGATGGTGAACCACCGACCTCATTTCTCAGAAGCCGATACGCAGGCGAAACTTTCATACCATTTCTCCTCATCTTTTGGAAATAGTCCACATGAGCCTTCTCGACTTTTTTATGTGACCTCAACTTATG
The DNA here is from genome assembly GCA_017589665.1 of Selenicereus undatus. Taxonomy (NCBI): domain Eukaryota; kingdom Viridiplantae; phylum Streptophyta; class Magnoliopsida; order Caryophyllales; family Cactaceae; genus Selenicereus; species Selenicereus undatus. The sequence continues at coordinate 108,318,882 of JACYFF010031955.1, read as the reverse complement.
CACCGCATCTTCCAAAAGCAGTTCATGATTATGAACCATATCATGCTTCTTACAAACCCATTCCCCATTTGGTTCAATGTAAAATATAACCCTAGCTTTACAATTATACCTCCGGCTCCGTTTGCTAAATGTCTTGCCTTGTTTCCCTGGACACCTTTTAACACCTTGTTTGTTGCAGCAAAACTCCCTTGAACGAATCTCTTGTGAACCCTCTCTCCTTCGCAACTTGTCACACTTAATGGAAAAACCCTTACGGAAAGCATACTCGTTGTATACCTCGAATGCAACATCTAAAGAACTGACCCTTTTACCAATCAGCTCTGATTCTTCACATTCCTTTATTTCAACAACACATTCATCACCATCTACACATTTCTCCTTGTCAATCACAACATAGTTAGATACACCACCACCACCATTACAATCATTAGAAGCCACGGTTACACAAAATCCTAACATAATCATCAACATCAACTCCCTCAGCAACGCAACGATCTAATGTAGATGTGTAAAACGAAGTAGCATCTGCATAAATAACTTTTTTTTTGTGGTGAGCTACAATGTACCATTGGTGAGCACAGGCTTCATTCTAGTGAGCCAAAAGCTTGTCTTAGTGAGCACAGAATGCTATCTACCGTGCTCGAATGCAACAGATTCTGTTCCATGATAGGGGCAAAATTGAATGTAGGAATTACATTTCGTGTGCACTGAAATTGATAAATGATTCATGCATACAATGTGAACCTCAGTGAGCTTATGGTTTTTTCATTAGTGAGTAGTGAGCACAGAACATAAATTGGTGAGTTGTTGTTTCTCATATGTAAGTAAACATATCATATAGAAAAACAACCATAGCATTTGTGGTAAGCTATAATGCAAACTCGGTGAGCCCACGCTTCAATCCTGATGAGCTAAACGTTACTTTTAGTGAGCAAAAGTTGCTATGTTTAGTGAGCGAAATATATACTACCAGTGAGTCAATGACTATATTTAGTGAGCCAAAAACCCATAATGATAAGCAATCGCTTCTCATATGTCAGCAACCAAAATTCACCTAATCTTCAACAGTTAAACCAAAAAATCACTGTAAACTTCTGTATTAACCGAAATTAACACAAAATACAAAAAACTTCTATACTTATACATCTTCTTCCGATCAAACATTCTGCCAAAAATGCAGAACAACAAATCGCAAAATAATACACTCGATAACAATCGTATTATAATGTTAGATCACGACACCACAACAATGAATGCATACCAGTTCAAACAACTCAAACTAACCAATGAAAAATCCACGCATCCAACTTCAACATACGAGCACAAAAACAGAGAACCAAAAACGGTATCAAACCTGACGACGAAATCGTGTTTGATGAAGATTCAACATCAATAGCAGCGTTCAGATCAAATGCAATCATTTCGTAAAGAACTGGCAGAATACTAAAGCAATTGCAACAACGATCACTGGCTGCAAGAATGGGAGAGGTTGAAAACGGCAAACCGCAAGTTCAAAAATTGAGAAGAATGTATTTTTTTTTTTTTAGATGGATGTTCAAATAAGCAACGCACATAACAGATGGAAGGTGGGGCTGGGTAGACAAATGAGTTGTCCAAACGGTTGTACGTAATAATTTACGCGAGAAATTCATTGTCTACTAACAAAACAACATGCTAGTATAATATATGGGCCCCGTTGGCCCTTACTTAGACAGGAAAAATACTAATTGCATTGTTGTCTAAAGGCGAGGCATACAACTACAAATGTACGTCCGGTTCTTTGCTATAACGATTGTTATAAAAGACGTACAAGCTTAACATAACATATATATATATATATATATATATATATATATATATATATATATATATATATATATATATAAGTGTGTGTGTTTATGTGTGTGTCTATATATATATGTGTGTGTGTGTGTGTGTGCATGTGTGCGTGTGTGTATATACAAACACTGTAACAATACAACTTGACGGTAGACTAAGTTTCATAATCCAAGATATCAATTTTATTTAGAAAGTATGATCAATGTGAGGGTTTTGTTTTTGTTCCTTCAATAGAGTGAAGGTATGATTAATCTTCTGGCCACTATGCTTCTGTCGGCCCTAGCAAACTCAATCGAATAACCTCACCTCACTTATCGGCGCCGGTGATGATCGGAGACCACTTCAGCCTCCTGTGGAGGGTGGAGCTTCAGGAGTCACCTTCTTTGTGGTGTTGATGTTGGGCTCGGGGGGGGGTGTCAACGCAGTTGAAGGAATTGTGCATGAGTTGTTGTGCCTATGCCTTTTTAGTGATTGGTGGTCTTGGCGATCAGTGGTGTCTCTCCGATGCTGTTTTCTGGTGGTTGGGTAAGTGTCTCTTTTGTCTGTCTTCTTTGGCTCATGGCGATTCCCTTTGAGAATTGTGGATTTTCGATCTGGGCGAGGTTTTAAGCTTTGAAGGATGAGTTGCAGCACCTAGTGTTGTCTATCTCAGAGGACTCCGGTGTTCAAGGTGGTAACTCCTTTGCTTCCATGGCTGTGTTTGATAGAGCTAAAGAGGTCCTCTCTATTATGAGAGAACTCAAAGGTATACTGTCTAAGTTTTCTCCCATTGCTAATTCAACCTCCAGTGCCCATAATATGGTGTCTGATGGGGATTTTCGCTTGGGTTCATCAAGGTATGAACGCCTTCATTCAATTTTTATTGAGCACTTGCCTTCCAATATCAGTGCTGAGTAATTGCAAAGTGAATTTGCATCTTTTGGAAACGTGGTTGATGCTTACCTTCCAAATCGAGTTGCTAAATGGATTTGTTCGATTTTGAAGCAAAGAAGAGTGTCAGAAAGCAATTCTTCAACCTATTGGGCTCTTATAGAGTAACTTGGTGAGCGTGAGTTTGGCTAAATTTCAAAAAAGACCTGCCAAGAATCGAGTGTCTTCCAAGGGTCATGCTGTTAGAAATAATAACCTCGCAAAGTGGAAGTAGGTTCCAAAATGTAAGCTTGATGTTGATATTTCTCCTATAAGAAATGACTTTTATGGGGTTAACGTTAATCATAATTCACAAAAAGTGGTTGTTGATAGCTCGGAGAATACTCAAGCTAACGAGGCAGCAAAAAGCCATTAGAATGTAGAGCAACATCATTTTGATATGGTTTATTCAGAAGGTGATCAAGAACCTTGCTTTGAGGCTAGCACAACGATTTCATTATTAAAAGGAACAGGAAAGAGTTACCATACTTATATTGGCAAATTGACCACTCAGAAAAAATCTTACAGGGATTATGTTGTAAGCGAATCTTCTACAAACGATATTGAGGAGCCTACGCATTTCATTAGTTGTGGGCAACCTATTTTGCCCATTAAAGAAAAGATTTCTAATACTAAAGAAAAGATACAAGAGTTTTTCATGCAGGACTCATTTACCCTTTTGGAAATTGCTCTAGAAAGTTTAGAGTTTGGCAAACAAATGGGTATTTGTATCGTAGGGGATAAGACTCCAACTATCAGAAGGATTACGAGGAGTTTGGGAAAGAAAATGGAAAAACAACCTTAATACTCTTTTCAAGGGTTCATTGAGCTCATGTGGCAAATGGGTTTAGTTGATTAGAGTGGTAGATTAGTAATCACTTATTGTCTATTTTACTGTTTAGTGTTTAGTGCTCTTCTTCCTTGTATTAGTAGTTGTAATTCTACTTTTTAAGGATCTTTTTGTTTGATACCTAGTGGTATCTTTATGAAATTTTACCTACTAATTATCGGTAAGAAAAATGAATAATTTTCTTGCCTAGGAGTCCTAGATACTATCTACCAGCTTTTAAATCCGTAGTGGGAGTATAAAACCGTACAAAAGTCAAATGGATTTTAAAGGCAACAAATAATATAAAAATGAAAATTTAGTTTGTAGCTCCTCAATATGGATGGCTACATTAAGACGACGTCCAGTAACAACATTTTAAGTAGCATTTATCATATTGATCAAGTTAATATATGAATCAGTTGCTTTTTAGTGGCTGGTGACATAGTGTTTAGACTAGCGTTTCAAGTAGTGTATAGCGTTTCAAGCGGCATTTCTAAAAAGTTAATAAGCTTTTGACACTCAAAAGTAGTGTTTCATATTTTTGGTCAAAAAATCCTTTCGAAATTTTAGCTTTGAAGATTATTTGTATCATTTTATGTTAATTTGCAGTAATCAGCTAACCAAGAATTAAATTTAGCGGACACATTTGCTTCAACTGCTCATCTAGTTAATAACCATACTCTAATAGCTAAATTGAAGCTGCAATCTGCTACCTAGGTAATTATTCACTACTTGAATTGTCATGTACTACTTAAACAGCCAATTTTGTTGAGCATGGCATAAGTAAAGAAATATATTTAAAAAATGTAAGGTTAAATAGCAGAAAGTAAATAAGGAAAAAAAATAGTGCTAATGACTTTATTCTTTCGATGCATTGTCTCATGTGTTGCCTTTTATAACAAGCGAATAAGCATCAAAATAATGCCTTCCACAAAGCCCAAAAAGGAACTAAGGATATTAGTGCATACAATAAGAAAATGAGAAATTTTTGGCTAGTACAACTGATTAGCCTTAGAGATATAACAAAAAACCAAATTCTAGAAAGAAAAATTTAAAAAACCGATAAGAAGTAGAGATAAGTAAGCAGTGTAACTTTGGTCGATTAATTTGCTTTATATAGTGGTTGCAAAGTGTCATAGTTTTTTTTTTCCTTTTTTTGGGATAAAATGTAAGCTCGTATGTTTTGTGCTCAATTTCGGCCTTTACATCAATGCTCAGGGCCACAGTGTCATAATATTACTCATTGATAATCGGTAAATGATACTGATAACTAAGGATGGCAATGGGGCAGGTACGGGCGGGTTGAGCCGTACCCTTACCCATACTCGTTTTCGAAAATCGTACTCATACTCGTACCCGTACCTATTAAGTATTAAAAAATAAAACTCATACCCATGCAGATCGGGTTTTGCGGGTTTGCGGGTTCTATTCGGGTTCATATAGAGAATGAAAATTAATACCTGTATAAAACCCATATGTAAGTACTAAGGTTGAGCAAAAAAACCGGGTACCCGGACCCAGACCTGGAATCGGTTTGGACCCGGCGGGTCCGGATCCAGACCCGGTCCAACCGAGACCGGGACTGGTTCCAAAATTCAGGATCCGGTGGCAACCGGTTCCGGGTCTGGTTCCTGGAAGTTTAGAACCGGTACCGGTCCCGGTACCCGATTACCCGGTCTAATTACCCAATGACCTTTTGCATGCATAGTTATTAGTTAATGTTGGTGCCTTTTTCTTGCTTTTTTGTGATGTTTGCTTAGAAATAGAAGTATTAACGTCATTAGTGCTTAGTAGTTGTTAGGATGGTGGTGTACTTAATGGCTTGAATTTTAATAAAATTTAATTTTAAAATAAAATTAAAAAGTCAAAAGGGCACCGGGTACCCAGTTATGGAACCGGTCTCGACCGATTCTGGGACCGGGTCCAGAAATTTTGGAACCGGTTCAACCAGGACCGGGACCGGTTCCAAAATTATTGGACCCGGTCCAACCGGGACCGGGACCGGTTCCAAGAAATTGGACCGTGTACCCGGTCTTGCTCACCCCTAGTAAGTACTATATATGTTTTTGTCATTATAAGATTGCAAAGTTGTGATATTTTGGGAATATATTATTTAGAAATATGAAATCAAATACATTATTGACTAATTTTTTTTGTTAGAATGGTTTGTATTAGACTTAAACTAGAAAAATATTAATCACAAATATTTTTTTTATCTTTTTAAAAAAACGGGTGCGGGTATGGGGCGGGTGAGGGCTATACCCATACCAATATCCAAACCCATACCCGTTTTTCAATACCTGCCCCATGCCCATCTAAAATCCAATTTCACCACCCATTTGGGCTTTAAATAGGGCGAGTTTTGTGGGTTTTAAATGGGTACGAGTTTCATTGCCATCCCTACTGATAACTAGTGCATAAAGGTTGTCACCCTATATTTTCATATTGCGCATGAAAGTGTTATCTGATCCATTACAACAAGTGCAAGAGCGGGAGGAATGTTACAGTACTCGGAGTATGACTTAAAAAGTATCAAAGTGCCTGCTTATAGCATAAGAGGTGCACCTTCATTTTCGGGAAGCCCACCTTTGAGAAGCCCACAGTTAAGCGTGCTTGTTGTGGAGAAATTTAAGGATAAGTGACCTCCTAGGAAGTTTGTCAGGCATCGTGTGAGTGAGGACGAAGCACGCCAAAAAGACTGTGGTGATTTGTGGGGCCAACCGACGATCCTTAAAATCATTCCTGATAACTGTTCGACCTGTTATACCTGTAGCATGGCTTAAAAGGATCGAAGTGACTACTTTTATCACCAAATGTGCACTTTCCTTTTCGGTAACTCCACTATTAAGAACTCCATAATTAAACGTGCTCGCGGTGGAGAAATATAAGGATAGGTGAACTCCTGAGAAGTTTCTCAGGTGGTATGTGAGCAAGGACGAAGCACGCCGGAAAGGCTTGTTGTAATTTGTGGGGTCAATCGATGCTTCTTCAAGCGTTCTTGATAACTACCTCGGCTTGTAATACCCGGAGTATAGCTTAAAAAGGAACAAAGTGACTACTTATATCTCCAAATGTGAACCTTCCTTTTCGAGAAGCCCACTCTTAAGAACTCGACAATTAAGCGTGTTTGCTTTGGAGAAATTTAAGAATAGGTGACCTTCTGGGAAGTTTCATAGGTAACGCATGCGCAAGGATGAACCACGCCGGAAAGGCTTGTGTAGATTTGTGGGCCAGTCAACGATCCTCACAGTTGTTCCTTGCAACTGTCCTGACCCATGGAGGGAGCCGGGGCGTTACAATGTTATCAAAATAGCTCGTGATGCTCCGCCCATAAACCACGTCTTCTTTGTAGATGATTCAGTCTTTTTTATAACTATTCAAAAGGAGCAATGTGAAGCCGTCCATCGAACCACAACTAATTTCTGTGTAATATCAGGTGAGCTCATCAATATTTCGAAGTCATTTATGGTCGTCTCACACGATACGTGGGACAAGCACAAAGACCTTCTCCAAAGTATATTCAGAATGAAAATTAAGACTTCCTGTGGGCATTATCTTCGCATCCCAGCAACATTTGGACGATCTACAAACGCAAATATTTAATTTTCTAGTTGAGAAAGTCCAATGTAAATTGCAGGGTTGGAAAACTAAATTTCTATAGCCTACAAGACGACTTATCCTCATCAACAATGTGAATGCAGCGCTATGTCAGCGCATGCCATCTTTTCATTTACTGGTGAGAACTCTTCGAAAATATTAACTCCCTCATCAAGAAATCCTTCTGGTCAAATACTCAAGGAGGAAAGTTAGTCCATTCAGCAAAAGAAAAGATATGCCATAAGCCAAGATGTGTAGGTGGAATAGGAATAAGAGACATGCAGAAATTGAATGTTGCACTTTTAATGAAATGAGCTTTGCGCATTCACAACAAAGCTCAACTATTAATCTCTCACTATCAGGACAAGTATGGAATCCATTCCCCTATTGATGTTAGCACATTACGACTGCATAGAACACAATTCATCATATGGTAGATTGAATTTAGTCAAAACTACGCACAAGTTTAAAGAATGTCTCATATGACAAATCTGCAATGGCCGAACTGTGAGATTATGTGAGGACCAGTGGTGCACCAATGGCAAGCTGCAACTACACCCATTCGCAGATGAAACCCAATGGAATAATCGACCAGTTTTAGACCTCTTTAATGCTATAAGAACAAGATGAGATTTTGGTAAGGTTCGAAACTTACTTTCTCTTGAAACAACTAACCTAATCTTGACACAAATTATCCGTCCATCTATGAAGCCCAACAAACTATATGGACCTTTAAGTGTAATGGAACCATATACTATCAAATTTGGTTATTTCTGGCTCGGTACTTGAAATAAAGCAATTGGAGATATTAAATTTGACAAGAAATGGAACATTATCTGGGCATTAAAAGTATCCGCCGGTTTGAAATTTTTAATATGGAAGGTCTTCCATAATGCCTTGCCATTAGGTAGTAATAGACGGTTGAGGCAATTAGGGCAGAGTCACACATGCCCACTTTGTTGTAATAAAGTTGACTCAGTTCGCCACCTATTCCACGATTGCTGAATATTCAAACTCATTTGGTGGGCTTCTCCTTTAGGTACTGAAGTTGAGGCAAACCCCTCCGTTCCTTGGACACATCTGTGCCATTTGATTAAAAGTAATATAATCACTGCCCAATGGAATCAAGTACTCAACCATATAATATAATTGTCAGTGTAATGGAATTGGATAATAATTACATTAGAATATTTGGTTACAAATTTTTTACAATTGTGATGGGATGAATCCATTTATAAATAATACTTCATTTTACATGTAGCGTAAAGTACTTACAGTTCAATTCATTTTTATTTTGTCTGCTTTAATTATTTGTAACTTCGTTGATCATTATCATCCAATATCTGATTATCATGATTATGATGCTTCACATGATATTTACTTCATTCTATTTTCTCTAAGTTATAATAATGTAATATTGTTCAAACTTAGCAAGTTGATAGAGATGATGATGACAATGATGATGAGAGAGAGATTTGTCTAGAATATATAAAAATGCAGTTACAATGATATGATAATAGCTTGGGTTAAAACTTTATTTAATATGGAGAGGAGAGACAGGGGTGAAGGGAGCTTCAAACCTTTAAAAGTGTGGTAATGTAGTACTAAGATGTTAGCAAATTAGAGCAAACTAATAGCGGAAGCAATAGGATGAAACTAATATTCAGAAACTTAAAGAAAGATAACAAGAACAAAACAACGACACACAAGATTTACGTGGAAACCCAATGCGGGAAAAAAACCACGACTGCGACGAGCACAATCAATCCACTATATGAGTAGGGAGAATACAAAACGATCACAATCACAACAAGTGATTTGATCCAACAGCAGAATTACAACATCTCTTGTAATCTCTCTCACAATTCTCTACCTCCCAATGTGTTTAGGGATTCAGGAGTGATTTTAGATCCTATGTATGACCCCCTTTTATAGGGTCTAGAAAATCAGGGTTTTACCCTTAGAGACAAACCCTAGTCGCTAGGAGAAACTGCGCTTCAAGACAAACTCTAGCCGCCTTTGATTTTGGGCCACGAAGCCCAACAACCCAACAATCTCCACCTTGGACCGAAATCTTTAATCACCAACTCTGTAACACCGTCATAGCACCTCAAAGGGTGATGGACCCCCCCAAAGGGGCAATGCCTCGAAGGGTGCTTAGATACTGTGAATGCCAACTAAGTCCAAGCAATGCTCGAACTTAGCTATAGGTAGAGGCTTGGTTAACATATTTGCAGGATTTTCCGAAGTATGAACCTTCCTTACCACTATTTCCCTTGCAGCAACTGTATCTTTGACACAGGGGTACTTGACACTGATGTGCTTGGTCTTCGAATGGTAGGCATCATTCTTAGTAAAATGGATAGCACTCTGACTATCAGAAAACACCACAGTGGTAGCCTGTGGAACTCCAAGCTCAGTAACGAGGCCCCTTAACCAAGTAGCTTCCTTCACTCCTTCAGTAGCAGCAACATACTCAGCCTCTGTAGTAGCTAGAGCTACAATTGACTGAAGCGATGCTTTCCAAGAGATAGCACCTGCACACATAGTGAAGATATACCCAGATATGGACCTTCTCCTATCAAGGTCACCAGCATAGTCAGAATCAACAAAACCTGTAACATCATTTGTAACAACTTTGTTCCTATCAAATACCAACCCCTTTTTAACAGTACCCTTCACACAGCGAAGGGTCCACTTCACATTTTTCCAATGATCCTTTCCAGGATTATGCATATACCTACTTACCATACTCACAACATGTGACAAGTCTGGCCTAGTGCATACTATGAAATACATCAAACTACCAACAGCACTAGAATAGGGGACATTAGACTTTCTATCTATGTCCTCAGATTGTGGACAACACTCAGCAGACAATCTGAAATATACAGCAAGGGGTGTGGAAATTGTTTTACAGTTATCCATACTAAATCTGTCTAGTACTTTCTCAAGGTAGTGTCGTTAAGATAAGTACAGCTTACCGACCTTTCGATCCCTCTGAATCTCCATGCCAGGAATCTTCTTTGCTGCACCCAGGTCCTTCATCTCAAACTCCTCACTGAGTTGAGATTTCAACTTGCTAATCAAGGATTTATCCTTAGAGGCAATCAACATATCATCAACATACAATAACAAGTAAATAAAAGAACCATAAGAATATTGTCTAAAATATACACAATTATCATATCGATTGCGTGTGTATCCTTGTGCAATCATGAAGGTGTCAAACCTTTTGTACCACTGCCTAGGAACCTGCTTAAGTCCGCACAAGGACTTTTTCAATCTACATACCAGTTATTCCTTCCCAGGAACTACAAAACCTTCAGGTCGCCTTATGTAGATCTCCTCCTCCAACTCTCCATGAAGGAATGCAGTCTTCACATCAAGCTGTTCCAACTCCAGATCAAATAATGCAACAAATGCAAGAAGCACTGTATAGCCTGTCGAGGGCTACAAATTTAACCACTACTTCGGTTATTATATAATTTTTATAGCGTAGGGAAGTAGGGATCGATCCACGAGGAAAGATTGTTGTAAATCGCTAGCTTAATCCTAAGTGATTTTACTAATCCAATTTATTAAACCTACTCTTAATAATTCTAAAACAATTGAAATCTAATGAATAAAATCTAAAAAAATACCCAATGATGTTCCTAAATATTTTGAATCATATTCTGGAAATAAAACAGTAAAAATATTTCCTAACTAATCCAGAAAAAAATAAAATCAGAATATTAACTGAAATATTGATAAAAACTCAAAACAGCAACTAATAATCAGAAAAATAAATATTAAAATTATCAAACAGTAACCTAAACTAATATTCTGCAA